>JBAJNP010002752.1:0-28507 GCA_036877545.1 Yasuhikotakia modesta
ATTTACATGATAATCTTATAAGTAATTCTAAAATAAATGTTCAAATAACTAATTAAAAATCAGGATTTAAAATGGTAGTTTTTTTATTTAATGCTTTATTAACACAAATTTTAGAGGATTAGGAAAAAACATTTTATTGTAGTATTTATAATTGATGATTATTTAAATCAACAGTCATTAATTCTTCTACAGTGAAATAAAAGTCTTGCAACAGCCAATAAATCATACAATCAACAAGTTAAACTATTTCTTTTGTGTTTCTCGTCCCATTAAGGCTTTTTTAGTGTTTCTTTCTGGATGCAAGATGATGATGTAGCACTTTGGAGCAAATATGGCCACCAATAATCCAAAACTGGAAGCCAGGATGGCAAAAATCTCCACAGCCACTGCATATTTCCCTGGTGAACTGACATATGCTGGAACAAATGCAATCCACACAGCACAGAATATCAGCATGCTAAAGGTAATGAACTTTGCCTCATTAAAATTATCTGGGAGTTTTCTTGCCAGGAAGGCTAACAAGAAGCTTATTGCTGCCAGGAAGCCAATGTATCCCAGCAGCATAGAAAATCCAGCCACTGATCCAATAGCACATTCATATACTATTTTGGAACTGATATACTGGCTGTTTTTGTGGGGTGTTGGAGATGCAGTTGTAAGCCAGACTGCACATATGACCACCTGGAGGGCAGTTAGGACCAAGACTGTACCTCTTTGCTGTGCTGCCCCAAACCATTTCATTGCACCTTTACCCTCTGGTCGAGATGACTTAAACACGGCTATTACCACCATAGTCTTGACCAGAATGCTGGAGATGCACAGCACAAAGCTAATGCCAAACACAGCATGTCTTAACTGACATGTCCACACTTGTGGTTGGCCAATAAACAGCAGAACACACAGGAAACACAGTTTAAGTGACCACAGTAGCAGGAAACTGAGCTCTGAATTGTTGGCACGGACAACTGGGGTGTTTCTGTGATGTGCAAAGATGATGATAACAAAAGCACAAAAACTGGTGCCGAGCAGGGAAGCAGTGGTCAGAGAAATGCCTAAAGGCTCCTCATAGGATAGAAACTCCACTTCTTTGGGAACACAGTGGTCATTTTCTGAAGAAGACCAAAAGTCATCTGGACATGGAACACATTTGGTTGAATCTGTGAAACAAAACAAATTAAAGAAATAAAAGGAAATTATGGCTTTTAAAATAAAATTGTGGTAAGCATTAATATACAAATAATTCTCTCTGTTAACAGAATGTTTATTTAATGTTTATAATCTAAATTTAAATTTGTTCCCACCAGTTGTATTAGAAATCTCTCCATCTGCACATGGCAGGCAGTCAAAACAGCAGACAGGAAGTCCTTTCTTTGTGGCTTGTCTGGTGCCTGGAGGGCAGCTCTCACTACATACAGACCTTGGAGGCTGATGGAAACATTCCCTGTTATTTCTGTTATAACTCAAAATAGGTTTCAGTGACTGTTTCGGTTATACAGTATCCACTAGTACCAAAAAGGGTTTTGAACATTAAAAACATATAATTTTTCTAATACATTGTGTAACATTTACAACATTAAACTACAATTTAAACCTTTAAAGTTTATATAGTGTAAAAAAGTTAAAAGTATTACTTTTCCTGTCTCAAAGTTCCAGTATATTGCATCTTCATCCAGTGTGAGAACCTTCCCTGATGTTGCTCCTTCATCCACCACACCGACTGTACGAACAACGATTGATCCATCAGAGCTCGGCTGCCAGTTCATCACATCATAGATGGCCAGAGCATCTCCATTCTCATCAAATGACACATGATCCCCAAAGCCTGTGGTGAAGTTCACGTGTTGTAGGTAGTGAACCAGCTGTACAGTCATAGACAGATTTGGTATTTTGAATAAATTTGTACATTTATTGCTTTGTTTTCTTTTCCTTAACTAAAACCTGCATAATATGTCTTACTTGCCAGTGCTGTATGTGTGTCATGTTGGCACAACTGTTATCTCTGAATGGTCCTCTCCCCTCCTCACACTGCATCAGGTCATGAAGTGCATGTGCCAAAGCATAAACTGCCTTATAGACATTATATGGACCCCTTAGCTGTGATACATCAGTGTATGCTGTGTCTGTGCTGCTCAGATCTTCTTGCCCTGAACACACATTCCTCCATTCTTCTTCTACCTTTTGCCCTTCAACTTCAAACTTGCACCCAAACATGTTCTCCCAGAAGATTTTTATCAGGTCATTTCTTGTTTCGTTGTCAGGACGGAGACGAAGCAGAAATTCATATAGGCCCTGAATTTCTCCACGTCGAATGGTAATACCCAGAGTCCCCCCAAGTAGAGGCAGATATTGTGGAGTGTGTAGAATAGGGGTTGTGGTCCACGCTTCACTTGCAATCCACTGCTTGTCTGTCACATTTTGCAGCAACAACTCATCCATTAGAGATATCAGGTAATTCGAAAATGCAACTACAACCCTGGCTGTAGATGTCTGAATAACTCGTACTATTCGTTGAATATCTCTGAGGTTGTTGTCATATGGCAGGAGCTCAGAAAATGCCACACAACCCCCAAACAGCTGCATCTCCTGGTGGAAGGACTGAGCAGCGTAGATGCCGTAGTCATCATCACTGTACAGCAGGCCAACCCAGGTCCATCCAAAATGTCTTAAGATCTGAACCATAGCCCTCACCTGAAAGGCATCACTGGGGATAGTTCTGAAGAAGGAGGGATGCTTTTTTCTATCACTCAAACAGGAGCAGCTTGCAAAGTAACTAACCTATTTTATGGTTTCAAAAGGGAAAGATGGCAGAAAAAAAATTATGGGGAGAAAGAACGTCAGAGTAAAACCGTTTGCTCTTGAAATTTTACACAAAAAATGAATTACCAATTTTTCCAAACAATGTAATTATTCATACAATAAATACAAATCTCTTACCATAGGTACCCTGAACAGCCCCAGGACACTGGAGATTGCAACAGATTGAGTGGAACCTGGATCCCCAATGATTCCAATCACTGGTGGTGGCCCAGCACAGCTGAGATTGGAGAAGGTTTTCTCTTTTCTACTAACCAGAGCTGTGGCTGCTCGTAATGCCACTCCGAGTCGTGAACAGTTGTCATAGATTTGGTAACCAAGTTTAACGTTTGACAACAGGTTGTGATTGTTATTAATCTCATTTATGGCAAAAACCATAGTCTGTGCCTCCTGGAAGCATATCATGTAGAATCTAGAAAAGGCAACACAAATGTAGTCTGTTTATGGTTCTAAAAGATATTTGTAATATACATTTGATATAAGAATATAATTAGGATTATTTTAATTATAAATGAAGATATATCTCAAAAGTGTTTTATCCATATATATGTTAATTTACAGTAGCAATACAATAATTGATTTCAGTACATATAAAGTTATAATGAGTTTCTGCAGGTGACTAGATTAAAAGTTAAAAATTCACACAAAAACTAAAATCATAATTTTGATTCAGCTTCATCATTATCTTGTTATCATTCATTTATCATTTTTGTTTTCTTGGTCATGCTATTATTCCTATCCTTTGCAGTCCAAACTCACTCCTCACACTGGGGCAGTTCTGGCTTCATTCTGAAGCTCAGCTCTGGAAATACTTTGAGACTCTGAATCTCAAACAGGCCTCCAATGATAAAATCTCCATCCTCGTACATCCCGTTCAACTTGAAGTGTCCTTGAAGCTGACAGGAGTCAGAGCTGGGAAGGAAAGCTGCTGAGATACAGGTAAAGAACAGATACAGGCAGATGCTTAGAGTGATGCACATCTCTCTCTCTTTATCTCTGTGTGTCCCACTGACTATTTCAGTGCCACAGTTTATTATAAAGTCTGCATACAACTTTTTTATGTAGCAGGAGGTGCCACATGGAAGCCCCTGGAAAAGACTGGAATGACCAAATGTCAATTACCAAAAAGTGGGTGGCTTGCTTTGGTATAATTGTCTCAAAACATAGCTCTAAAACCACATACAGGCAAGTTCATTTCCATTAACTTAATATAATTTAATAGAATCAATATTTTTTTACCCTACAACTAAATCTGACCTTCATGCAAACCTTTTTACATTTATACATTTTCTTTAAAAATTAAAAACATTGTTAAGTTATTTAAATATCAGGGACAGTTTGGGTGTCCTCACAATGTAGTAAATGTAGGTTTCACTATATTAGAGAGTCATGAAGACATACATTGTTTTCATGCAGTTAATGATATTTACTATATCTATACACTACCACTAAACCTAGGCCACACACAAAGTATCTAAACTGTCCCGACAAGTTGGTTTTGATATGCTGCTATTTCAGAATACAACAGCCGTACATTTATTAATCACAGTGAAGTGAATTGAAATTAGGTTGTGATTACTGACAGTAAAGCCTATTTGTATATTTTGAAGTAGCACAGGTTCTGTAACACATTTTCATGAATAATTACATTAAGAGTTTAATGTCCTCTGATTGCTAGCGTGTTACACACGGCATCATCTAGGTGGCAGTCATGTGCTGAATGTCTCATAATGTTTAACTGGTCAATTGTGTAGCAGAACTGAAATATATGCACATACACATTTGTATACACATTTAGCACCTTCAATAACTGTACTATGAGAAACAAAAATCTATAAAATATATATTTTTAAATATAAATAGGTAAATATCTTTTGTTATCTATTTGTTATATTCAATTTGTTATATTTCAGTGAGTAAACAAGTGCATTGACTGTGCTTTTTGGGTTGAAACTGCATCTGAAACAATGTATCACAATTAGAGTTTTGCCTTCGGAACAGTTTTTCCATCAGAAGCATATCTACTGCTGAAATTGGAACAGAGCAATTATTGTCTTTGAACTTTTTTTATTGACAAAGAAACACATTTCTGAAGTATAATCACATTTCATGTAATCTGTTTGTTTGTAAAAGGGTTTTGTTAATAAAACACATTTCTGAAGTGTAATCACATTATAGGCTGTAATCTGTTTGTAAAAATGTTTTGAAATGTACACTTGTGAAGGAATGATACAAATTCATGAGCACCAGCACAAAAACATCTGAGCAAATTGTTTATAAAGCTATACTATAAATTATTTAATTGACAAATGTCACTATTAACAGTAAAATAGTTTTAGAAACATTTTATGCAGAAATTTGTTCTGCTTATTTTTATAAATAAGGGTCAGCATACACAAAAATTACTAATAGGCCCTTTGGTAGATAATCTAGAATTTTGGAAACCAAAGAATAAATGCTACAGCTGGAGCTTATTACATTACAAACAATAAGCTAAATAAGCTAAAAGATTTCTTGCCAGAAAAGTAACTAAAACCTTATTGCTACCAATATGCATTAAAGTTACAACAAGTAGTAATTATACAATATATCATTGGTATCGCAGAATTTTATGTAGGCATTGTAAACTAGTGTTTTGGGGATGTTCTTTGCATAATGGCCTTTTTAGTGTTTCTTTCAGGACGTAAAATTATTATGTAGCACTTTGGTGCAAATATGGCCACCAGTAATCCAAAACTGGAAGCCAGGATGGCAAAAATCTCCACAGCCACTGCATATTTCCCTGGTGAACTGACATATGCTGGAACAAACGCAATCCACACAGCACAGAATATCAGCATGCTAAAGGTAATGAACTTTGCTTCATTAAAATTATCTGGAAGATTTCTTGCTAGGAAAGCTAATAAAAAGCTTATTGCTGCCAACAGTCCAATATAGCCAAGTAGCATGGAAAAACCAGCCACAGAACCTATAGTGCATTCATAGACTATTTTAGAGCTGGTATATTGACTGTTTCTATGAGGTGTTGGTGATGCAGTTGTAAGCCAGACTGCACATATGATCACCTGAAGGGCAGTTAGGACTAACACTGTACCTCTTTGCTGTGCCGCCCCAAACCATTTCATTGCACCTTTACCCTCTGGTCGAGATGACTTAAAGATGGCTATTACCACCATAGTCTTGACCAGAATGCTGGAGACACACAGGACAAAACTAATGCCAAACACGGCATGTCTTAACTGACACGTCCACAACTGGGGCTGTCCAATAAACAGTAGCACACACAGGAAACACAGTATGAGTGACAACAGTAGCAGGAAGCTGAGCTCTGAATTGTTGGCACGGACAACTGGAGTGTTTCGATGGTGAGCAAAAATAACAACCACCACAGTACAGAAGCAGGTGCCAAGCAGGGAAGCAGTGGTCAGGGAGATGCCCAAAGGTTCTTCGTAGGATAGAAACTCCACTTCTTTAGGGACACACTGATCTTTATCTGGATTGGACCAGAACTCATCTGGACAATCAGTGCACTCAACAGCATCTGAGAAAAAGACAGGAAGTTACTTAAAGAAAAATTCTATTTCACATTAGATTAACACTTTTAGATCAGGGCTTTTATTTTGTCATTTATCACCTGTTGTATTAGAAATCTGTCCATCTGCACATGGCAGGCAGTCAAAACAGCAGACAGGAAGTCCCTTCTTCCTGGCTCGTCTAGTACCTGGAAGGCAGTTTTCACTGCATACAGATTGTGGGGGCTAAAGGATACATTATTAAAAATGCATGAAAAATATACTCTGACACGTTAATTCTTAAGTATGTATGTGTAAAATGGGTGTAAACGTATGTATGTGTAAAAAAAATATCTGGGGATATTTTTGAGAGGACTGAAACTAAAATACAAGTGTAGTTACTTTTCCTGTCTCAAAGTTCCAGTATATTGCATCTTCATCCAGTGTGAGAACCTTCCCTGATGTTGCTCCTTCATCCACCACACCGACTGTACGAACAACGATTGATCCATCAGAGCTCGGCTGCCAGTTCATCACATCATAGATGGCCAGAGCATCTCCATTCTTATCAAATGACACATGATCCCCAAAGCCTGTGGTGAAGTTCACTTTCTGTAGATAATGGACCACCTGAACAGGTTACATGCAGGACAGTCATATCATTATATAGTATGTATTTTGTACATTTTTGTGGAAGATTTGTATTGATCATCTAGCTGTAAGGAAATAGTGTAACAAATATGCTTGCAGTCTTACCTGCCAAGGTCTAAAGACTGTTTTGTCAGCACAGCTGTTCTCACTAAACGGTCCTCTCCCCTCCTCACACTGCATCAGGTCATGAAGCGCATGTGCCAGAGAATAAACTGCTTTGTACACATTATATGAGGCCCTCAGCTCTGATACATCAGTGTACGCTGTGTTTGTGCTGCTCAGATCTTCTTGCCCTGTACAAATTTTTTCTGTCTCACCATTTTCAGAGGTAAACTTGCACCCGAACATGTTCTCCCAAAAAATGTTTACCATATTATTTTTGGGATTTTTGTCAGGATGAAGGCGTAAAAGAAAGTCATGAAATCCCTCAATCTCCCCTCGGCGGATGGCGATGCCCAGTGTGCCCCCCAAGAAGGGCAAAAAACGACGAATGAGAAACATGGGAGATGTGGCCCAACCTTCACTTGCAATCCACTGCCTGTCTGTCACATTCTGCAGCACTATCTCATCCATCAAAGGTAAAAGAGAGGACACAGTGGAGAAAACCACCACAACTCTGGCTGTAGAGGTCTGTATCACATGTACTATGCGCTGGATGTGCATGCGGTTGTTATTAAGAGGCAGGATTTCCGAAAAATCAATGCAACCTCCAAACAACTGCATTTCCTTATGGAAGGACTGAGCAGCGTAGATGCCATAGTCATCATCACTATTTATGACACCAACCCAGGTCCATCCAAAATGTCTCAAGATCTGAACCATAGCCCTCACCTGGAAGGCATCACTGGGGATAGTTCTGAAGAAAGATGGGTACTTTTTTCTGTCACTCAAACAGGAGCAGGTGGCATAATAGCTAACCTAATAAGATAATATTGATAAAAAAAAATAAGAAAAGTATTATTAATAAAGCAATGACTCTTTTACATAGCTTGAAAACAACAGAAAGTGAAACCACATAATTGTTTAATGGAAAGATTGAGAATTTTATATTGTTTTGTATTTAAATTTTATATTATAATTATGTTGTCATACAATAGGTATTCGAAAGAGTCCCAGCACACTGGAGATTGAGATACAGTGAGTGGATCCTGGATCACCAACAATTCCAATCATTGCTGGAGGGCCTGTACAGTTGAAATTGGAGAAGGACTTGTCTGTCCCACTGAGTAAAGCTACTGCGGCCCGCAATGCCACTCCCAGTTTCATACAGTTGTCATACAGGTGATAACCAAGTGTTATGTTAGGCAAGAGGTTAGAATTCTTATTAATCTCATTTATGGCAAATACCATAGCCTGTGCCTGCTGAAAGCCTCCCATATGGAATCTAGAAAAAAACATCACAAATGCTAGGATTTAGTCTTTCTGAAAAAATGTCATGACATGAATGTAAAACAATGGGTCTCCTTAAAGTGACTGCTTTAAAAATGGTGACATTTCAAACTACAGTATACAGTGCTAAATGTTCATCATATAGTAAGCTGCTTTAGATATTAATTCAGCAATAGATTAATAAGTGAACAATCAAATACAAGTCAGTCAGAGCACAGAATTTGTTCTGAATACGCTTTCTTATTATCTTCCTGTTGTCCTGGCTCACCGCTGGCAGTGTGGTTGTTCTGGTTCTTGTTTGAAGTCAAGTTCTGGGAACACTGTGGCAAGATGAAAGGCAAACAGACCTCCAATGATAAGATCCCCATCCTGATACCTCCCGTTTAACTTAAAATGCCCCTGGAGTTCACATAAACCTGAGCTTGTGATTGAAGCAACAGAGACACAGTAAAAAGACATATATAGACATATAGGTAGAGTGAGCCACATCTCTCTCTCTCTCTCTCTCACTTTCATGTAGGACAAAGATTGTGTGCAGCACTAATTTATAGAGCAGGTGGTGCCACACAGACTAATCAAAATAAACGTCACACCACTTTTTATTGTATGGGTAAGCTGTTAGGATGAAATAGATTAAATGAATACTGAGATGTTTTGGCAATGTTTGACCACATTGCCAAAGAAATCTTCAGTAAAAACACTTACCAGAGGGACCTTAACATGCATGCTAAACAAACATATGCATATCAAAAGCTTTTTATAATAAATATTCAATAAGCAGTAAATGTAAATGTTCTTTTCACTGACAAAATAAGGTGTTGCACTTCCAACTTATTGGACATATCTTCCTACAGTATATTTGCCCAAATTTCTTTGAGTTCTCATCAAAATAAAACACTCCAGATGTAAAATAGTAAAGAGATTCTGCCATAATGTTATTATGAAGCATATAAATTAAAAACCGTAAACCGTATACATATATATCTGATTTACATCATTTACATAACATGACTTACATAACATCATTATACTTATCATTATTATAATTAAAAAAAAGACACTAAAATAATTTAGTTTTGCCATAGCTTATGAACACAATACCAAGGAATTATTGATTAAAGGACCAGTTAAAGCACATGATGTCAGTCACTACTCCACCCACCATGTATACTATTGGCCAGTATCACATGATGTTTCAAAAGACATGTCTGTGATATAATTTATAAAGGTGGGAATTCAAGTCATCCATACACTCTGTGTGGAGTCCTCAGTGTCTATGGTTAGATTGTTAGACAGTTTCAGCAATGGAAAACCTATTTTAATAAAATGCCAGTAAATTAGCTGACATGCACTAGGTATTTTGCTTCTGTGGTTCAGTGGTTGTCTATACCTCCTTGGATGCTGGAGACTGGAAGATTTTAACTCACCAGTGCTGGAACAGGATGGTGATATTATAATTGGCTGTTTCCTCTGCACTACATACTCACCACAACAGCTACCACAACATGAGGAGTGCAGTGGGCATGTGAAACTGAAAAGAACATAAATTAAATGTCAAAATAATGTTTGGTTTTAAAACTGTATAAATGTTACACAAATGAGATTAAGGCAATGTTACCCAGAATGTATGCTACATTTTATTCTACTAATGTTAAAAGAATGTATATTGTTTGTATCTCTGTGTTGTATAATGTATCTGATCTGTTTTGCCTATGAACTAGCCTCCTTAACATTATTAAACACAGGTTGTGCCAAATGCTCCTTCACTGCTCCAGCACCAGCTGTTATTGGCATGGCATCATCTTCACCTACGTGGGCTGTGGCACAAACTTTGGGTCCATTTGGAACTCATTGAAAATATTTTACAATAGGTGATAATTTCATGCATGTATTAATTTCAGTTAAATTACTGTACCTACTATTCTGGCAAATTTAATAATGCTGGCCTTTCATATCTCTTCTGATCTCCCTCTTCTTTCTGCTGGAGATTCTCCAAGATAAGATAATTTGTGACTTGCAACTGCCTTACAGATAAGACTTCTCCTTTTGCTAAAACATTACAATGAATAACATTTTCCATAATTGTATTTATATGGTATTTGTTTTGTGCTTAACAATTCAATAGCCTCTTCACTACCTTAGGTATACTTTGACACAAATGGAGAACTAGTGTCTTATCAAACTGATATTTGAAAGTTTCAGTTTGTCAGGTTTTGACCTTTGATGGTTCTGCCCCACAAGGGGAGCAGCTTAAGATAGACGAAGATTCAATTTAGTAGTCAAATTAAGGCGAGTCTATGTCAGCATAAACATATGTTACAAAGTTCTTAGTTTTGAGTAATGTTGTACTTGTATATATTGTATGCAGGTCTCTGTTGAACATGGCAGGGAACTCGGGCAGGGCCTGAGTTGCTTTGACTGTTTGCCATGTGCTGAGAGAGAATTGGGTAATAGCTCAGGTAAGCATTAGTAAATTAGATGCTTTTATATGAATGATGAATCAGTTATTTACATTGTCTACATACTGTATGTACTGGTTGAGAACTCTTACATGTTGTTTATCAGGTGCTACTAAGGGTATCAAGTGTCTCCTTTTTTATTGGTCGAACAAAGAAAGAATTGCCTGTATTGATGACAAAGGATGTTTCTCTCCTGCCATGAAATCATGGGCATCACTCTTTTTTACTGTCTCTCTGTAGCAACTGTTATCACTGTGGTTATCTTCCTTTTCTCAAAGCATGACCATAATTAAGAACAGCAACTCTGTAAGTAGGTTTTCTACTTTGGCTGTCACTTAAACTTTTACTCACAAACAAAATATGTGCCCCTAGATGTTGTGTAATATTGCTAAGGCCTGATTAAAACTCCAGAAAAGGAATGACTAGAAAAAAGTCAAAAGGACTTGTCATATTGAAAATGTCATATTGCATTGATGTGGAACAGTGTCCATTCCCATTATATGGATCTAATCCTGTCCTATGTTCTTTATGCATTGATTAATGTTGGACTAAATGATTGTACTTCACCACATTATTAAGAAGTGATAAAATGACTGTAAACTGTTGATACTCGATTAATGATGTTAATAAAAACATTTTTAAATAATTTCTTCCTTAAGTCATATAAGCTTTATTTAAAAATCTTTATTAAATATAAAAACGTTATGTATATAAACATATACAGTATATACACAGTCAATCCATATATTTATATTCATTGTGTGTGTATATGTATATATTTATGTATATATATATATACATATATATATAATACAATTAAAAAGCCAAAAAGTGTTAAGTGTCTTAAACAGAATGCTAATGCGCAATAACAATGTGGAGCAGTGTGGCAAGTTACATTTCATTTAAACTACATTTCATTTAAATCATGATGCGTTTTTATGTTTTCCATTAGCGTCTTATAAATGCAACATTTACAAATCTGTCAAAGTTTTTTATAAAATGATATAAAATGAAATAAAAGTCTGACCCAGACCTGCTGGTCGACTCCTCCCCCACATCCTTATGTCACAGGGTAGAAATATTTGAATAACGTCGCCCGTCATGGCAGTTGTGTTGCTGCTCATGACTGGCGTCACTCACTTATCATCTGTGGCTATTAAGTTTTCACTCGTAAGCCGCTGCTGCCTACTGAGCAAACGACGAGCTTTACTAACTCCGGGAACGGCTTCCTCTCTTCATCGTGGGGTTGACTTCACTCGTTGTGCTCAGCAAGACACCTTTATAGGAAAACCTGACGCTTCTGATTCAGAGTCTGTATGTATGCTTTATAATTTTAAAGTATTTTCTTTTGACTGTTTATATGCGAAGTATTGAAAGTGTGCAGTAACGCCGTTGATACATTTATGTTAACAGACAGTATTCTGTTCTCCGTATCTTATAACTGGAGGCAAACGTGTTTAACTGGGGCTTGCAAAGTTGGTTCTGACTCGGGCCCAAACTGATGTGATACAAATGAAGACTTTATTAACTGTCTTTATAATAGTTCGTCGGCTGAAACTCACGATCATGGCAAGAGCTGTAATATTTCCGTCACACGCTTCAGATGTACCGCAAACCAAAACGCAATTTGTCAGCTGGCCAATCAGAGTGCGTTACGTTGTTCAGAAGGATGGGCTTTGTACCAATCCATGTGCTTTAAAGGGCGGGGTATACAGGGTTCAATAATGCACTGTATTTGGAAAAAATGTGTTTTTAAGCGTAAACCATGTAAACATATTACATTACAGCAAATACACAACAAAGATTTTAGTATAATATTAAAGTAAAACATAATATTACTCTTTATAAACAGGAAAGTCACTAAGAAGGTGTCATGGCTAATGTGTGTCTTTCTATTTCTCATGATGTTTATTCCTGAATTTGTGCAGGCTGTATTTCCAGTTTAAATAAAAAAATAACCGAAACAACTGAGCAATTTTTATTTAAATTTTAAATGTAATTTATTGGTAAATACAGCATTTATGAAAAAGTCACAAATAAACTACAAAAAAGCTTCTTTGTATGTACTTTTGGATCTGTATTGTAGCAACTTTGATAAATGGTAGTGTTTATCTCGCTCATCTCAGTTCTATAGTTTATGACCTGCATGATTAAAAATCCACAGGGTCATGTAATGAGGTCATGGCATCATAACTTTTCATAGTCTAAAGCATACATCAGACCTTTTTAACTTTGTTTTTTTAAATGTAAAACAAAAATATGAACTTTATTTTTTTTTAAATAGGATTTAGAGTTGAATGTCTTATTACATTCATGCAAACAGCACAAGATTAAGCTAATATAAATCCTATATAAATCAATTTATGTTATGTTTGTTTTAAATTTTTTATAGAGACAAAACAAATCACATCACCAGCATTATAAGAACAACAAAAACAATAAGGATTTAAAAATAATATTTACTAGCTAATACTGATTGAGGTCAGGGCACTATCTGAGCTTAATCATTAAATCCTTATAGTGCTAACAGCTGGTAAAAATTTTCATAAATTGCAATGATTTTGAAGCCATACATGGTACCATAATTTGTGACGATTTTACAATCCATGAATAATAAATAACAAAAGCTATATAAACAGCAAATTTACTGATATATAATGAGCCTATATTTTGTAAATTTTGTTTGTTGGGTGTTTTCTTGTGATTATATCGATATTTTTTGTGCTTAGGCAAAACATGGCATTTACACATAATAGTGTTATGCATTTTTGTGTTTTTTTTTTGCAGGCAATTCTACAATGTGGGAAACAATATTGCTTATTGAAACAGACATTTTAAAGCTTATTGCTGCCACTTCTCTTCTAGAATTGACAATTAAATTGAATGGTAAGTAAAAGCAAGAAATATTACGTTAACAACACAGTATTTTGTTCTTTGTATCTTATAGACTTAACCTTTGAACTTTTCCCATCATGTGTTTTTTAGTATTCCTCTCAGGTTTAATGAGAATAATGTAACATTTTGGCACAAATATGCTCAACAATAAGCCAAAGGCAGATGACAGAATTGCAAAAATCTCCACTGCCACAGTGTACTTACCTGGTGAACTGATATAAGCAGGTATAAATGTTGCCCAGACAGCACAAAATACAAGCATACTGAATGAGATGAATTTCGCCTCATTGAAGTTATCTGGTAGTTTCCTAGCTAGAAATGCCAGAACCAAGCAGATTGCTGAGAGAAGGCCGATATATCCTAAAACTGCATAAAAAGCAGTATCCGATCCTGTGTTGCATTCTAAAATGATCTTTTTATTGTTATACTTTAAAGCTTTATCAGGAAATGGTGGGTTTATTATAAGCCAAAGTATGCAGATGGCTATTTGAATGACAGTGCATGAGAACACAATAATTCTTTGTTGTACTGGACCAAACTTTCCAGCCACTTTACTTCCTGGCAGTGTTGCTCTGAAAGCAGTAACGACTACTATGGTTTTCCCCAGAACACAAGAAATGCAAAGCGCAAAAGTGACCCCGAATGCAGTATGACGTAGCATACATGACCAAACTGTTGGCTCACCAATGAATGTAAGTGGACAAAGAAAACAACAGAACAGAGAAGCTAGTAAAAGAGAGCTCAGCTCTGAATTGTTAGCTTTTACTATGGGTGTTTCTCTAAAGTGTATGAAGACAATAATCGTTGCTAATGTAAGACCGGCTCCAAACAGAGATAGAAAAGTCAGAATTATCCCCATTGTTTCTGTGTATGATAGAAACTCTGTGATTTTTATGACACATGTGTCTCGTCTCTCGTTTGACCAGTATTCTTCAGGACAAAAAATACAGTCTGCTGCTCCTATAATATGGACAGAAAATGTATGATGTTGTAATGGTTGTGGTGATGTAATTGGTGTGTATTATTTTAGCAGTACAGGAAAAAGAAAAACTGCACCTGTTGTATTTGATATCGAACCTTCAGCACAAGGGATGCAGTCAAAGCAGCATACTGGCAGTCCTTTGATTTGTGCTTTTCTTGTGCCATTTGGGCAAGTGTCTGAACACACAGACTTCGGTATCTGACAAATTAGTATGTGTTAGCCAATTTACAAGAAAATAGAAATAGAAGACAGAACAGAAATAAAATAGAAATGTTTTAGTCAAAGTTTCAAGTACCCAATTTCCTGTGTTCCAGCAGATGTCATCCTCTTTAACTGTAAGTTTATATGTTCCATCTGCAGAAGTACTGTAATAACCCACAGCTATATGTTGTACCTCTCCATTTCTTAGCTGCCAGTTTATAAGCTCATAGGATGCAGGTGGATCTCCGTTCTCATCAAAGAACACTTTTCCTCCATAATCATCTACAAAATTCACCTTCTGCAAGCAATCGCTGACCTTTAAATGATGTAATGTGCTGTAGTTAATTACCCTCAATTATGATTTTAAAAATGTGGTTTATACAATAATTATTATTGGAACAATTGCTCACCAATTTTGGAGTTATCTGTGATACGTTTAGGCACTGTCTCATGACATTTTGTTCTGATTTGCAAAATAGCAGTTTGTGAATGGCATGTGCAATTGCATACACTGCTTGATAGACATTGTACGTTACTCTCAGTTGTGATACATCAAAAAATTTGTCTGTGTAGTTAAGTTTTTCTTCTCCTTTACACACTGGGTTGTGTGTAACTGTACCATTTGCAGATGGTAGTGGTGCACAATTAGGGCAAGGTTTACAGCCAACCATTGTTTCCCAGAAGTCACTGACAAAAGCAGATTGTGGATAAAAGTAAGGACTGATGTTTTTTAAAAATGGTCCTAGTTTGGGTATAGCCATCTTTCGTACCACAAATCCAACTGTTCCTCCAAAAGACTTGAACATTTCTGGAGTGGAGGGCCTTGCTGCAGTTATCCAGGCTTCACTTGCAATCCACTGGATTCCTGTGATATTTTGTCTTAGAACTTCTTTCATTAAAGGATAGAGATCTCCCTCTGGCACAAATGCCAGGATAACTTTTACTGTAGATTCTTTGATCAGTTCGACAACCTCATTGATTTTACTCTCGGGATATGTTCTCAGGATTGTGCCAACAAATGCAATGCAAACTCCCATTTTTTCAACTTCTCTGGTGAAGGCTGAAATTCCATTTCTTCCGTAATCGTTGTCAGACTGCAAAGCTCCAATCCAGGTCCATCCATACCGATGTACAAGAGAGGCCAAAGCCTTTGCTTGGAAGTAGTCACTTGGTATTGTACGATAAAACGATGGATATTTACGTCTGTCGCTTAGACATGCACATGTTGAAAAGTAACTTACCTAAAATTAATT
The DNA here is from genome assembly GCA_036877545.1 of Yasuhikotakia modesta. Taxonomy (NCBI): domain Eukaryota; kingdom Metazoa; phylum Chordata; class Actinopteri; order Cypriniformes; family Botiidae; genus Yasuhikotakia; species Yasuhikotakia modesta. The sequence continues at coordinate 16,157 of JBAJNP010002752.1, forward strand.
AAAAGCATACATATAAATGATAAAATCAGTTGACAGTTAAACCAAAAAAAGGCCATCATTTACTGTCCTCCAGTTCTTTAAAATCTGTTTGACTTGTGTAAAAATAAAGCAATGAGTGACTTGCCCTCACAGTTCCTATATACAGTTTTATTACATAAAAAAACAGAACTAAACATTCACCAACATTTTTCCTTTTGTGTTGCACAGACAAGTGAAAGTCTTGTAAACTTTTACTTTTACAACTTCAGGAACACCTAAAATATATGATTATTTTACATTACCATTGGCACTCTAAAGGGTCCAAGTGTTCCAGCAACAGCTAAGGACTGAGATGATCCTGATTCAGCTACAAGAGCTGTTAGAGGAAGGTGACACTGAGTTGTATTTTCCTGTTCCTCCTGCTCACTCACCAGTGTGAGAGCAGCACGCAAAACATTTGAGGGAGACGCACAAGAGTCCATTATTTTATACCCCAAAGAAATGTTAGGAAGCAAAAACTGGTCTTGGTTTATCTCCTCTATCGCAAACATCATGACCTGAGTCCAGCGGAAAGCACGTAGGTCAAATCTGTATAGAGATTTTGTATAAAAATCAAGCTTGCATAATTCTTGCTAGTAATGTTTGAATCACAGGCATGTTTTGAACTTACCCCACACAATTAAACCTCTGTATTTTTCTCTCAAATGAGGCTATTACATTTTCTTGTTTGTTAAAAATGGGAAAAATTCCCCCGACCATGATGTCCCCAGTTTTTAAAATGTTGGGCATTTCAAATTTACCAAGCAGCTGGCATGAGAAGCCCATGTGTGCATGCAGCAGACAGGACAAAAACAAAGCACAAACTCTTTCCATCACTGAGCATTGACTTAAAAAGGATGAGTTAAAAAAGCTGAGTTATGGCTCTGTTATATAGAGTTTCTTACCTACCCACAGTCAATATTGGCTCATTATTTTATTCCCTGCTGAGCTGTGTAATCACAGTTATAGTTTCATAAATTATATATACCATATTTTACTTTTTACCACTTTTAGGGGTGTACCAAAGATTATGTATATTATACTATTGTTATATATTGTTTGTATATATTGTTGTCAGTTATTGTTGTTTGTATTGTCAGGCGCCTGTTGACCACAGTTTTAGCTAAAAATCTTTATTTTTTTATGATTTGTAGTAGTTTTTTCGACACCACATAAGAACCATTACAATAGTAAATACAATGTTTAAATGGCTTCTTCAGAAACGTTTGGGGGAACAATATTTTTTGCATTTTTAAATGTAAAAAAATCAATTTCAATATCTGAAAGTAGTGTCAAATTTATTAATTGTAATTTATTTTTAATCAGTTTGCATTTGCCTAACCTTCCAAATGGGGCCAGCTGTACCTTAATAATGCTTAAAATGTGTGTGAGTGATTTTCTTAAATACATAACTGCATGGATCAATGCACATTTCATTATTGAGTAACAGGGTGTTGTAAATGGCATGTTACATACAACATATCTCAAAATAAAACTAAGCACCAAATGAACGGATTGAAAAACAAAACACAAGGGTTATGAACTGTGTAAGAGCAAAGACAGAAACACTGGGTTGCTGTGGCAATGGCCAAAACCATTTCATAACAGTACTATCTGGAATTGTGGCCTTGAAGCCCATTAACACCACTATTGTTTTTCCCACAACGCAGGAGATGCAGAGGATAAAAGTGATCCTAAACGCTGTGTGATGAAGTTTGCAGGAGCAAGTTGATTGTACAGTAATGGTAAGTGGACTTAAAGAACACCACGATATTGTAAATAACAGCAGGAAATTTAGATTTGAGTTCCTGACTCTGTTACTAAAGCTGTATCTTTGCTTATAGTTGATATATGTCAGAATTGCTGTTTGGCCAAATAAAAGCAGAGAAACAGTTATTACAAGCATTTTCATAATCCACTTATAAAACAGGCCACTGCTAGCTGTGAGTAGTTGAGTGCAGATCTGCCGATGAACTGGGCGGATTTCTGTGAGTACAAATCAAATGAAAAAAGCACATTAGGTCTGATGAAATTGCAGATTTATTCAACAATGTTTATAATTGTGTGTATGCTCCTTGTAGTAGCATAGTAGCACAACACACACTTCATGCCCTTTTAAAAAACAGCCAGTCAAAAAACAAAAACATGTCACCTTTTTGGTTTCCTAAATCTTTGTTGATGAGCATGTTTGAACTAAAGCAACTTCTAGCCATCTTGATTAACTTACTTTGTCTCTTCAGTAAACATGTCCACATGCCTACAAACTGTAAGAAAAGAAACCAAAAATTTACAATTTGCATGTTGTATTTATCTACGTAGCAATTTATAGCAATTTTTAAATGATAGATGTCTATTGTTACAAAACAGAAAACTTACAGTTGGATCATTTTATTATTATAAATATTGCCAAACAGCAATTATTGTAATTGAATTAAATGTAGGGATAACATTTCTGGAGCAGATTTTGTTTGTAGATTTTGTACCTGGTAAAATTCAGCACAGCAGTTGTATGAGCTGCTGTCACTGTTTCCCCTCATGCGAGAGGCCATGCAGAACCATCTGTGGAATGACAGTACACACTTGCAGTGCACAGCAGTCCAAATACAGATGGAGGAGGAAATATACCAGTCATCTGTCAGACATGAAGTACAGATGAGAGCTTTCATTCCTGCCCATGACACTTTCACACCTGGTGAAAACATACTCAGTCCCACGACTTTATACTTTAAGCTGTTTTCCTCAGTGAATGTGGCTGACATGATCCAGGCCTCAGTTATCATCCACAAATCATTTGTGATATTCATCTGCTCTTTGGCAGCCATGAAAATATTGATGTTGAAGCACACATAGTTCATTAGAGTTCGTCTTGTGTGGTTTTTAACATTGACTTCATAGATGTTAAATGAATTTGTCCAGACGCTGTGTGAAATTGTTCCTTTCCTCCGAACATGCACCAGATCAGTAGAATGAAAGTTACAATTGTTTATAGATTTTAGCAACAGGAGATACACACAAGGGTAATCTAGAGATTGACTTGAAGATGGATGGAAAACCTAAACAAAAAGACAGGGAAATATGAAGCACACACAGAATATTAAAAGATTTTTAAAAACAATCTAATACTGATCTTTTTGAACTTTTGCAGACAATTTTTGTTACAGCGTGTTTGGCAGCGGACAGTTGACACTTTGCATTCCACATTATTGTAATTTTTAGAGTTGACTTAATTTTTACCACAAAACACTATACTGTATTCACAGTGCTCACCTCATGCAAACACAGGATGATTTGGTTTGACTCCAGTGTTTGCTGCCTATTGAGGAGTTCACAGAGTAGGCAGCATACTGGATGTCCTGAAATAACAATCTGCACTGTGATCACTTCAAGTTTTTTCATAGAATGGATCACCACATGTGTAGAACATTCTTCTAGAAAGCAGCTGTAATAAGATTACCTTAGAATTATTCTTTCAGTTGTGTTCACTTCCAAAAGTAATATTTTAGGAAAGCAAAAGGCCATCATGATTTAAATACTGCACAAACATGCCATCATATTTTCTTACACTTATTTTAGGAACATTACAATGTAAATATCACAATTTCATGCTGTAATATACATATATCATTTGACATATTCTTTGACAGCAACACCAAAGAAAACTTTCTATCAGTTAAAATACAAACCTATTAACATTTCTTTATGACAGTAAGGTAGCAGGTGAGTTACTGTAATTAAAAAACCAACAAACCACTCATACCCACCATTTACAAGTCATGGGTTCATGACCTGCTGCAACTCTGATAACTTTGACATGTTCATTCTGTCTGTCTGCATCTTTTAGTGATCTACAGCAAGGGTTCAGTGCTCTTGTCAAAAGAGCAAGTAGAACCACAGTGGCTCCTCTCATCTCAGAGGCTGGGTTGGTATGGAGTTCCTGTTCAGGAAAGCTTGCTAGATTTATACACTCCTGAAGTGACACAGGAGGAAGGGACAGTTCATGTTAAACAGAAGGACTAATTCCCAGAGGGAAACATTTACGTTGCACAAACACTTATTAGTAAAAAATATTAGTTTCATGTTTTTGGAATATACTTTGGAAACAACTTTTCATTCATTTGCAACTTCAGATGATGCGTTATTTTATTTAACATGACAAGGTGTTGCTTTATATGTATTCATTTAATTTATTACTATAATTAGAAATAAATTTTTAAAAATGTAAATTTTGAAGTATCAAACACAGTACGGCCCATAATGGACTGTTTGTGGGCCTTAATGTATTTTTTACAGAAGTGAAAAGGAGGCTGTGAAAAACCGAAAACTGTATTATATGTGTTGTATACTTCTGTTTCTAGTAGTTATTCAGCTGATGCAATTATTAAAAATATTAATTAAGAATCTGATTAATTCAGATCTGGTTGGGGTCGTTTTGTGACTCTTCACCCTATTGTTGTAGGACATCTGCAGTAACTATGCAGATACCAAGACTAGAGTGCAAAAAATAAATAAAACCCACTATCACTGAACATGCTATTCTTATATTTAAAGGCTTGATATTAACTGTGCCTTTTAGGTGTTACATTGGTAGGCCTACAGATTTTTTCCACTAGAGGGAGATCATAACTGTGATGTTCAGCTGGATGACTAATTAGATTCAGTTTAACTCTATTTGCTCTGATGGGTCCCTTGCAACATTTACTATTTTCATGTATTCTGTTTTTCCTGTAATAACTTTAAAAGTGACTGTTCATTTTATTTAATGGCTTGTTTATTGAGTATGTAAATGAATAATATTTTCAAGTTGTACAGTACAAGTTGTGTTTACAACTGGCATGACAACATATTGAATACATTTGCCAAACAGCACAGAATGTTATCAGGCCACAAAACACAAAATGGCAAGTATGCCAATACAACCCAACAGCCCTCTGGAGGTTCATTTATATATCAAAAGGGTTATATTGATAAGAATAGATAACATGAATATGTATAAGCGAAAAGACAAGAACAGTAAGTTGTTGTTGTATAGGGTCAAATTATTTCATGACATCACTTCCTGAAAGTGTGGCCTTAAAGAACATTAACACCACTATTGTTTTCCCCAGAACACAGGAGATACAAAAGAACAAACGTGACCCCAAATGCCACTTTTTTCTCTGTTCACTTTCCTCTGTTCTCTGTGTTTTCTCTGTTCACTTACTTTCATTGGTCGCCCCACTTAGTGGTTCTGTAAATTGCGTCACACAGCGTTTGGGATCACTTTTGTTAGGAAGTGGTGTCATGAAATAATTTGACCCTGTACAACAACAACAACAACTTACTGTTCTTGTCTTTTCGCTTATACATATTCATGTTATCTATTCTTAGAGTCAATGAGAAGAGCAGCAGGAAGCTCAGCTCTGAGTTGTTGGCTTTAACTATGGGTCAAAAAAACTAAATATGTAAACAAGGTTAGAAATGCCCCAAGAAATCCAAACATAATCAAAATTAAACAAAAGGACAGAAATAGTTTTAATAATACACTCATTACTTCCGTTATTGGGCCAGTATCCAAAAGGGCACTTCAAACAGGCAGATCTGTGTGGAGGAGAATGCATTGGCAATAAAAATTAAACTGTTATGTTGAAAAAAATCTTTTCCCAGCTTAGAACTGCTCCTAAAGCTTGTAAAAAAGTTTAAAATTAGATTTTGATAACAATTGCAGTTATTTTGTATAATTTCTTAGACGTAAATGGTTGTTCTATTTGATCCACTTTTAATTAACTGGAAGTGTTAAAAGAGCAATTAAGCAAATGTTACCTGTTGTGTTGCTAATTACTCCTGGAGGGCATGGAATACAGTCATAACAACAGATGGGTTCCTTTCGGTACAACCTTCCTAGTGCCTGGGGGAAGCTCTCACTGCACGTAGATACAGATACCTGCCACTCATCAGGGAAAAGCTGCTTCAATAACAACACAAAAATAATGTGCCATTTGACATGTTTGCACATGTTTACATGCGCTTGTCTTGTTGATTTATGCATTTCACATGCACCTGGGCATTGTTTTGATCTTAAAGTTAATGTGACTGTGTTAATGTGACTTTTTTGATCTTAAAGTTAATGTGAGTGTGTACACTCTTCATGCCTCATCCCCAGATGATATGAACAGGACTCATGGAAAACTGTTGGTCTCTGGGCTGGGTTGCATCATAATAGCCAGTTGTTGCCCTTTCCATTGTGTCTTTTGTAACTTTTGTAAGTTTACCAGCCCTATCTTTTAGGGGGCACCTTTTCTGTCAAAAAACAGCTTTTCTGTCTCATTCATGCTGTTATTCCTGGTTTGTAGATAATGTAAAACCAGAAATGCAGAAAGGGTTTTTAAAGACATTTGGGAGAAATCCACTGTCATCTGAACATGTGAATTTTTTTATTTCATAGTTATAGTATATTATTCTATAATTTTAATTTATTTAAATCAAAGTATCATTTAATCTCACATGCCTGCTTTACTGAGCACATGAGCCATCAGTAAAGCCTTTTAGTTGCTTACATGAGAGTAAATTACGTAGTGCATAAGCAATTGCGAACACAGTGTGGTAAACATTGTTGATGAATCTCAGCTTTGTTGATGAGATTTTCTTGAGATTTTGCTTCCCTTATTCTCACTGTGATTTTAGTGTTTAACAGCACCAGACACTGACATACTTAATTTTGCATGAGCACTGCTGAATTTGAGACATTTAGGAGTGCAGCACCATTTAGCAGCACCAAGCAAACCATCATGCTCTAACGGCTGAATGAATGCTGTTAAGAGTCAGAGAATACATCAAAAAATAGCACCGGACAAGCAGTCACACATTTGATGTTAATTCAATATTCTTAAATTCTAAACATGCAGTATTACTATTGTTGCTGAATTATTGTGTTGATTATTGAGTAGTGCCATAACAATAAAGGATGTTGGAGGGATGCACAGTTACTACTTACTCTAGGTTAAATGTTTAGTAACATGCCACACCAATTAATTTAGCCAAGGCTGATGCAATTTTAGTGAGTTCAATGTGATCTTTTGTCAGCCTAACAAAAACTGTTACATATACACTAACAATCCAACAATTTTATTCTCCCTGAGAATTTTCACTTAATTCACTTTAGTCTTTTCTGCCCAAGTAAACATACCATCAAAAGCAGTTAAAGTATCAGCATGGCACTTCTGATAGCTGGGCAAACTGCTCACTGCATTTATACAGTTTGAGATCTCAAACAACTGAAGCTTATTATGGCATGTCATAATTCCATACATATATGCTGCCTTGCAAACACCAGTATTACCAGTATTATATCATTACAATTATATGTTACATTATATATTTTATCATTATTTTATCAAAACCCCCCCCAAATATCAGACTAAAAATAATTTGAGTATTGCATGTAATACAAGAACATCTTTGTAGACATGAGTTTAAATGTACAGATTTTATGTTTTTGTTACATTTTTAATTTTCACATTTTACATTATGTTGTTGCATGTTATCTATATTGTATTATATTCACACATTTGTTATAAACAGATATTTATTAATGAAACTCACAGATCTTTACTTGCCCATCATGTGCTTTTTGGAATTCTTTTCTGGCCTAAGTAAAATCACGTAGCATTTAGGAAGAAAAATGCAGAATAACAGGCCAAAACTAGAGGCTAAAATAGCGAATATTTCTACTGCCACTGTAAATTTTCCAGGAGAGCTGACATAAGCTGGAATAAAGGCAATCCACACAGCACAGAATATGAGCATACTGAATGTGATGAATTTAGCTTCATTGAAGTTATCGGGCAGTTTCCGGGCCAGAAAAGCCAGAATGAAGCACAAGACAGCAAGAATTCCTATATATCCTAGAACAGCCCAGAAACCTACAGCTGAGCCCACATTGCACTCTAAGATAATCTTTTCCTTAAAGTAACCTAGGTTTTTAAAAGGAAAAGGGGGAGATATTGTTAACCAAAGCACACAGATAAGCACTTGAATAAAAGTAAAACCAAGAACACTGAGTCTTTGTTGAGAAGGCCCAAACCATTTCATAACATTACTTCCTGGAAGTGTGGCCTTGAAGGCCATTAACACCACTAATGTTTTCCCCAGAACACAGGAGATACAGAGGACAAAAGTGATCCCAAACGCTGTGTGACGCAACATACAGGACCACTCAGTGGGGCGACCAATAAAAGTAAGTGAACAGAGAAAACACAACATCAGTGAAAACAGCAGCAGGAAGCTCAGCTCTGAGTTGTTGGCTTTTACTATAGGAGTGTTTTTATATCTGAAAAATATGACTGCAGTTATCATTGTTATAAATGCGCCAACAACGGAAATAGTTGTGAGTAGAATTCCCATAATCTCCTCATATGACAAATATTCTGTCTCCTTCGCAACACATCCATTCTTTTGCTGATTTGACCAGAAGTCTTGATGGCATCGCATACATGTTATAGAATCTGTTAGATAGGTAGGTAAAATAATAAGTAATAACATAAACAAAACATTCTTTAAAATATTTTAAAAATTATTTAATGACATTAAAATTGTCTATAGATAACCCTATATTTAAGCATAGATTATACATAAATCCATTTATTATACCCGTAGTGTTACTAATTTCTCCTTCTGTACATGGAATACAGTCATAGCAGCATATAGGTTTTCCTTTTTGCACCGCCTTCCTAGTTCCTGGAGGGCAACTCTCACTGCACACAGACACAGGCACCTGTGACACACAGATTTCAAATTTGTTTATGATACTGTTACTTATTACTGCATTTATTCATATTATAACTGCAAATAGTACTTTTAGATACGACATGCCATATTCTCACCTGTGTTTTGTTATTTGCCCATATAATTGAAGCCATATTTACTGACAAACGACCATTCACAGGCAGAGAGGCATCATAGAGTCCAACAGGAACAAATTCATCATGTTTTATTTTACTTGGTTGCCAGTTTATTATCTCATATTTTGCCACTGCTTCTCCATTCTCATCAAAGTAAACCTCCTCACCGTCTTTGGTTTTGAAACGTACCTTTCTCAGGTGCTTCAAAAACTGAAACAATCAACAAAGTTTTATATAACTCTTTAAAAAAAATAGCAAAATAAGCTACAATATGAACACAACATTAACCCACTGTTGAAGGATCAGGCTGTTTCTTTGTGACACATTTTTCCTTGCAGCCCAAAAGGTCATGAAGTGTATGAGCAATAGCATATACTCCTTTATACACATTGCTGAAGATGGGTATGAGTGACATGTCTGTGAACGTGTTTTGCCTCTCAGACAGTTCCTCATTTCCTGTACATTTAGTTGTGAACGTTGAATCATTCTCAGCTGAGTATTTACATTGAAACAGAGATTCCCAGAGCTCAGTAAAAATGGCATTTCCTGAGGACTTTAGTGGCTTAACATCTAGAATAAATTCCTTTAGACCTGTCACTTGTGTTTTGGGTATAGCCAGCCCAATGGCCCCTTGTAGAATATGGTGCTTATCCATACTAGCAATGACTGAATCTGAGATCCAGCCCTCTGTGCCCACCCATTGAACTCCTGTGATGTTGTGTTCAACAAATTTATGTAGCAGAACCTCCAGATCCCAGTGCACAAGAAATCCTATGATTACTCGAGAAGTAGAGCTTTTAATCTGCTGAATTATTCTCATTACTTTATCTTCAGGGTATGTTCTGAAAAACGGGAGGGAATATTCCAAACAGATGCCCATCTTTTCTGCCACTTTAGTGAAACTTGTCATTCCAGTGTTACCATAATCATCATCTGTTCTTATTGCTCCCACCCATGTCCAGCCAAAATGTCTTACCAGTTCTGCCAACGCTCTGCTCTGATAGTAATCACTTGTAATTGTTCTAAGAAATGAGGGATACTTGGTTTTGTCGCTAAGACACTCACATGTAGCATAGTGACTGATCTAGAAGAGAAATGAATGATTCTGAAGTTATGTTCTGTTTTAGCAACAACACATGAAACAACTTATATCTGTAAAGCTTAATTTTAGGAATTATGTTTAGACAATACATGTGGTACTGATAATAAATTGACACTACAGTAACAGGAACAGAGGGTTCTAGTCAAAAATAGGAGCTACTACCATTGGAAGGTTAAATGGTCCAATACTTTTTGCCATCGCCATACATGCTGATGATGTTGTGTCCCCTAGTATGGCTTGCACATAGCTTTGCTTTGTACAGGGCCCGTCAGAGGTAATGTTCACATGCCCATTAGCCAGAGCCATAGTCACTCTAACAGCCATTGCCATTGAGCCACAGGTATCAAATATCTTGTAGCCTAATGAGACTCCCGGCAGCAAATTTGAACTGTTATTGATTTCCCCTATTGCGAAGAGCATTGACTGTGCATACTGGAAGTCTCTGTAATTAAGACTGATAAAGACAGTCAGTACATTTGGGAGAATCTTAAGTCAGGTCCATTTTTTATTTTAGTACAGTAATAAAACTGTTGCCTTTACAGAACCTGAGATGTAATGATTCTCAGGTGTTGCTTACCTGATGCACTTCAGTGGAGGTGGAGGAACAGAGTATGTTAGTTGTCTGACCTCCCAGCTACTATGGAAGGAGAAAACCCCTCCAAGTATGATGTCTCCATCCTTCCATAACTGAGGGTAGACAGGCTGTCCTTGAAGGATACAGGTGGTTTCATTAGCTCTGGTGAAAGTAACAATGGTCACGACTACTTGCACAAGTGCAAAGAATGGCTCCATTCATCCACTAAATAGATACAACTGTATATCAGAGATGTGCTTGGTCTGATGTGGCAGTAGGTTGAGCAGGAAAGATTTTGCTATATTTATAGAGATGAAAGGTGCTAATTCTCTGTGGATAAATGATACAATTCCACCTCTTTAGAAGGAGGTGTTTCATTCTGGCATTAAATGTAAGATTTATAATATTAAATGGGTTTTGCATGTGTAGAAGTATTGTGGAAACTGCTTTAAAACTGTAGCTTTTAAAGTTTCAAGCTATACATACTTTAAAATACTTGAAGTACCCTTTAAGAAAAGTTGGTAGCTTCTCTTTATGGTAATACGGAAAAGTAGCTGTATGTAATTTATTTAGGGGCTTTTTATTTTTTAATAAAATAATTAGCTATTTTTAATTTAATTCTGTTACAAAATGTATATAAATTACAATAAATACAATTAGAAAACTAGAAATATAATTGTGCTAATAGTGATAAATGGAAGCGTTTATTTAGTGAAACTGCAAGCTACATATAAGAGATTTTGTGTCCTTGGTTTATTTTTTCTATAAAGCTATGATGTTGGAGAAATCATGTATATTAGGCTTAATGCAATATAAAATGTACATAAACATTAGTTATGAACCAAATGGTATTCCATGAGTTTCATTTGCATACAATTAAATTTAATTTCAATTTCTTGTTAAATGCAAAAAGTCTATGTCATTTTTTATTAGACAGAACACAATGTAGGTCCACAATATGACTGTGATGAAGATGGTGAGTGAGAGTCCATTGTGCTTAGTAGTGACCCGGCCTACACAGCAGAGCCTCCTACAGCCTGTGGAGAGCAGAACTCATGGGTCAGACAGTCCTTAAAAGTGGTGCTGTTGTGTAGCCATCATTATACTACATACATTACATGACTTTTAAACCAGTCAGTTTATATCATGTGTTTTTTTTCTGTTTGTCCAGTCAGTAATTTTGAATCAACTCAATCCTAAAAAACCCTTAACACATATATTTGTGCTTGAAGGCCTTTTCTATTAAGTTAAAAGGCATTCTAAACATTTTTATTTTGGTTTAGTTTTTTCTGTTTTTTATTTATCTTGTCTAAATTTGTTTTATTAATTATAAACCAAATAATTATGAAATATAAACCAATTATATTTATCCTTGGAATGATTTCCCAATCATTTGTTTCTTTGTGTTTTGCTCTGGTTTGACCAAAATTATGTAGCATTTTGGGGCAAATATGCAAAACAGTAAACCAAAACTTGAAGCTAAAACAGCAAATATTTCCATAGCTACAGATAATTTTCCAGGAGAACTGATGTAAGCTGGAATAAATGTGATCCACACAGCACAGAATATTAACATGCTAAATGTGATGAATTTAGCTTCATTAAAGTTATCAGGGAGCTTCCGAGCCAGAAAAGCTAAAACAAAACACAAGATTGAAAGCAGGCCAATATAACTCAAAATAGCCCAGAAACCAACAGCTGAACCTACATTACATTCTAGAATAATCTTTTCTCTGTAATAGTCTGTGTTCTTGTATGGGAAAGGAGGGGATATTGTTAAC
>JBAJNP010002752.1:28557-42880 GCA_036877545.1 Yasuhikotakia modesta
ATTCCTTCAGTCTGTTTGTATTTAACACATTAGGTTACTGTTTCTTACATAGTTTCCAATGCAACAAACCTGGAACATGATAGAAACTGGGGTTTTTGTGTAAACTGAAATGAAGATAATGTCAATGTACTGTGGATTGCAAAAATTGCTGCAATAGTTATATCTCCATCCTTGGACAACAACGGGTATTTAGGGTCTCCTATCATTCGGCAAATTGTGTTTTCCGCCTGTGCATGAAAGTTATAGAAAAGCCAAAGTGTGTATAGAAAAATAAGCATCCTGAAGCTTGAGCTCAACTGCAGCTGCAAAATGCAATTGACCTCATATGTGACTTGGACCTTTATAGACAATAAGGGTGGATGAATAATTTGGAACAATGACCTCATAGGGCAGGACATGTCAGGTCAAGCATTTGTTAGATGGAGTCAGAAAAATTTGTTTGTTTTTCTCAAGGTACTGTATCACAAAGGGTTACATTTTAGAAATTGGAATATTTAGGTTTTGCTGATTACCCATTTAATATAAACTTTAAAAAAGAAAGCAAATGTTGTTTAAGTTGTTTTAGATTAATTATATTGTTGTTACATACTATGTGCATCATGTTAATAATCTATATCTGAAGTATATTTCAGTATAAACATGTGCATTTGCAGGCCTTATATGTTTTCTAAATTATTTAAATTTGTCTGATTTTCTCCAAGGTATCACAAAGGGTTACATTTTAGAAATTAGAACATTTAGGTTTTGCTGTTTTTGCCTCTTTAATATAAACTTTAAAAATGAAAGAAAATGTTAAGTTGTTTCAGATTAAAAATATTTTTGTTACATACTATGTTTATCATGTTAATAATCTATGTAAGTATTTTTCAGTATAAACATGCATTTGCAGGCCTCATATGTTTTCTAAAGTTTTCCTTTAACTTCCAAGAGTAAAAACAAAACAATTAAGCACGACTGATTTAATGGTCAGTTACATCATATGTTTGTTCATTGTCTTTGCTGCTACAGTATAAACAACTTCACCCCATAATCATGATGCTAATGAGCATAGGTTCCAGCTGTGCTTCAATTATAGGGTTTGTTATTTGTGTTGTTCGTATTTTTGAAGACACCTGTCACATTTGCTTCCGGGCAAGTAAAGCTCAATGGAGCCATTGCATCAGTTTGGTTAACAGGTTGCAACAGGTTGAACTCCTCAGGCTTTGTGTTTCAGCTTCAGTCACATCAGATTGTCCTCCTCCCACTGATCATAAACAAATGGAAAAACAGGAACAGCCAGGAGCTACAGAAAGCTAATTACTGGCCTTTACTAAAGACATGAAGTTGTAAAACAATAGAGAAGCTGTCACTGGTTAACCAGAACATAGTGAAAAACTATTTCTGGGTATTGGTTAAATCAAAAGGGCCCTACCATCTTGCAAATACACTAAAACTTATCTAAGAAAACATTATTTTTATATGGTGAGCTTTAATATGATTTTGTAAAAAATCTTTTATTAGGATGACAAATCACTGACCGCTTTTTTCATTTTTGACAAGTCATTATACTTTTGACATTTTAATAATGTTTGACAATAAAATAATTTAACAGTAAGTTGCAGCATGTGTTTGTCTTTGTTAAAAACTGTTTCACTCAATCAACTAATATTAATATGGTGTAGCCTCCAGCTATGCTTTAACAAATAAATAATAATTTAATTACCTGTAACATTTGCTCACATTCAAGTACAAACCACTAAAGCCATGCAAAAGGTTAAAGTCCTCTCACTTTGTGTATCTAGTTCATTCACATTGACCCCCTTCCACTGATTACAAACAAATCTAAAGAAACAAAGCAACAGCCAAACGAGCTACAATAAGTTAATTACTGGCCTTGACAGTAAAAGAAAATACTATAATGATATTAGGATTGCAAATAACTGGCCTCCTATACTGGATGTTCCCCTGCCTCTGTCGTCTAAGATAGAGTGGATGGATCATCCTACAATAAAGGCCATTTTCTAGCTAAGACCAGATGTTTTACTGTAACACAAAGACCTGCACCAGTCAGAACATTGTATTTGACCTGAACACTAAAAGACAGAATTTTTCCATTAACTTTACAACTTGTTGAGCTACAGGCTTAAATGTGGCAATACATGTGTTTGCATATTAACAACAAAACCTCTTAATACATTTTGTTACATTTATGGGCAAGCTATTTTGTTTATGGGTACATGTACTGTGTTTGTGGCTGATGTTTTTTGAAGATTCAAAAATGTTATCCTCGGTTCTCTTGTATGTTCTGTAATATCATTTCAGTTCTGCATGATGCCTTAGTATTTTTATTAGTTATTTTAATCAGATAATTCTGGGGGGAAATTATTTTATGTATCAGTAACATTTTTTTCCTTAACAAACAATACAAATTACTACAGTTCATATTACCATGTCAATGTGTTTCTCTTAGGACTTAGATGATGTTTTTCCCATCAAATGTTGCTTTGTATTTTGTTCAGGTTTAAACAGGATGATGTAACATTTAGGTGCAAATATGCAGAATAGTAAACCAAAACTTGATGCTAAAATGGCAAATATCTCCACAGCTACAGAAAATTTTCCAGGAGAACTGACATAAGAGGGAATAAATGTGATCCACACAGCACAGAATATGAGCAAACTGAATGTGATGAATTTAGCTTCATTGAAGTTATCAGGCAGCGTCCGAGCCAGAAAAGCCAGAATGAAGCACAAGACAGCCAGTAGACCAATATAACCCAACACAGCCCAGAAACCTATAGTAGAACCCAGACTGCACTCAAGAATGATCTTCTCGTTATAATATTTCATATTTTTATAGGGAAAAGGAGGAGATATTGTTAACCAAAGCACACAGATAAGAACCTGTATAAGTGTAAAGGCAAAAACAGTGAGTCGTTGTTGCACAGGCCCAAACCATTTCATGACATTACTTCCTGGAAGTGTGGCCTTGAAGGCCATTAACACCACTATTGTTTTCCCCAGAACACAGGAGATACAGAGGACAAAAGTGATTCCAAAGGCTGTGTGACGCAACATACAGGACCACTCAGTGGGGCGACCAATGAAAGTAAGTGAACAGAGAAAACACAGAGTCAATGAGAAGAGCAACAGGAAGCTCAGCTCTGAGTTGTTGGCTTTTACTATGGGAGTGTCTTTCTTACTGTAAAACAGGATGGTCACCAGCACAGTTATTATTACTCCAAACAATGAGAAACAGACAAGCACTATACCCATGATTTCTGTGAATGACAAAAATTCTATTGCTTTTAACACACATTTATTTTTTTCAGCATTAGACCAGTATTCCTCTGGACACTGCTGGCAGTTATTTGAATCTGAAAGAAAAGATTGTGATGACTATAGTTAGAGACAAAAGGAAATATATTCCATTTATGAACTCCTTTGATAAGAAACATCATCCTGAAAAGTAAAAGAGCACCACAAAAAGAACAACCAACCCATTTTCTTTGGAACTCTGTGATGGGCTGAAGTTTACCTGTCTCATTACTGATTTCTCCATCTGCACATGGAATACAGTCATAACAGCAGACAGGCCTTCCTCTCTGTGCAGCTTTTCTAGTGCCTGGAGGACAACTTTCACTGCACACAGATCTTGGCTTCTATATGGAAACACATATACAATACCTGATGATGTTTTGTGAACTATCAATTACATTCTATAATAATGAATTGATCGGAAAATACACACTTTAATGTATATATCAATATCTATGTACTAAATAGCCTTTAAATTGTGTTAAAATGAAGATATTTCAGCATTATAATCTTCAGACTAAAAAAGCTAATAGATAATTCAAAAGTGTCTTAGATTTCAATGTATTGTCTGGTTTATTTGCATATTGTGTATTATAAGTGAAATGAAGTCATTATAATAATGTTGCCAGTTAGTAAGAATATAAGTCTGCCAAATGACTAAATGTAAATATTTGTACTCATAGATCAACCTTAAAATGCAGTAACGTTTGCACCCAAATGTATGTGTTCTGTGTGTCTTGACAAGAAACCCTGACAAGTTATGAGATTCTTGTCATTTACCTCCAGTTGTCCTCCAGCCCAAATTATGTCTTCAGTATTAATCTTAAAGCGCTGATCAGGGGGCAGTGAGGCATCATAGTAACCAACTGGTTTAAACTGGAATGATCCATCTGAATCCTTCTGCCAGTTCACAACTTCGTACTGGGGTACTGTAGCACCAGTGTTGTCGAACCACACATGATCACCAAATTTTACAGTGAAATTGACTTTTTTCAGTGTCTCAACCACCTAGTGAAAATATAGATCAGGAACATTATCTTCTGACAAATAATATATTAAGGGAATTTGTCAAATAATCAAAGTTAAACTTTTTGTATTTTTAAGTCTTTTTTACCTGATGTGGTTGTATCATCAGGGATTTTTCACAAACATCATTTTCTTTGCACTTGAACAGACTGTTTAATGCATACGCCACAGCATACACTGCTGTGTAGACATTAGTTGAATATCTTTGTTCAGCTACATCTTCTGTGTAGTTTTTCAGCACAAGTAGATCTTGATAGCTGCTGCAATTTAATTCAGCTTGAAATAAATTTACATCTTTCTGTGAGCATGGAAAAGCAGTTTCCCAGAACAATGTATTAACATAATCTGAAATCCCATCAACATGGATTTTTCTCAGTGCAAACCCCAGTGTCCCTCCCATCACATGGAAAGTATTTTGAGTGATCAAATCCTTTGAAGTTGTCCATGCTACCACTCCAATTATTTGAAGGCCTGTAATGTTCTGAATACTCATCTCCTCAATTAATAATTGGATCTCAAAAAATGAAATAAATGCAACAATAACTTTTGCTGTGCCTTGTTTCATTGTTTTTATCACTTTCTGGAGTTTTTCAGACTCTGTTCTGTAGAATTTTACAGAATACTCTATACAAATCCCCTCCTTCTTAGCTGCATTTAAAAAAATGTCAATGCCATTGTTTCCATAGTCATTGTCACTGTTCACAGCTCCCACCCAAGACCAGCCTAAGTGCTTGACCATGAGTGCAAGTGCTCTGCCCTGGTGATAATCACTAGATGTAGTTCTGAAGAAATAGGGGTAATTTTTTCTATTACTAAGACACTCACATGCAGATGAGGGACTTATCTGAAATAGAAACACAAAAACAGTCAAACAGTTATCAGTTTGGTAATTGTATCACACTTTTCTGCTGTTGCCTCTTACCACAGGAATTTTAAAAGGTCTTGTGGTTCTGGACAGAATCACTGAGGCAGATGACTCTGTTTCTCCTATGATAGCATGTATAGGAGATTGTCCAATGCATCTGTTACCTGCTGCTGTCTCCTGACCATTCATCACTGCCATAATTGCACTTATAGAAGACAGTCTTGAAGCACAGCTATCATAGATTCTATAGCCAATAGAAACATTTGGGAGCAAAGTTCCATCTCTGTTAATCTCCTCAATTGCAAAAACCATGCTTTGAGCCATTCGGAAATCTCTAAGACTGATACTGTAAAAAAAACATTAAATCAGTAGGTTCAAAACATCAGTTTGTTTTAAAAAAAAATGTTATACAACGTTTTCGAAATAATTTTAAGATGTAACAAACCCAGAGCATGATAGAAGCTGAGGTTTATGTCTGAACTCAAATGATGGCAATGTTTCTTTAATGCGAACTGCAAAAACTGCTCCAATAGTAATGTCTCCATCCTTGGACAGCAGCGGGTATTTAGGGTCTACCATCTTTTGACAAAGAGTGTCTTCTGCCTTTGCATTATGGAAAAGCAGAAGTGTAAATACAAAATAAAGCATTCTAAAGATTGAGTTCACCTGCAGTTGCAAAATGCAATTGACCTGATTCAGTAATGGCTGACTTTTTATAGGCAGTAAACATGGATGAACAATACGTAGCCAATGACCTCACAGGGCAGAGCATGAGCCAACCTTGCCACTAATATTTCAAATTGGAAAAGGTATTAATGTTACTAATGTTATAAAGTTTTTTATTTGTTCTGTCCTTAATGGCGAAATTTGGGGAACATTTGTAAAAAAATAATAAAAAAGCAGATAAAGAGGCACATTTACCTTTGCCCTTTTAATGCTGACTCACCAAATTAACCAATATTACTCTCTTTGTCTACTTAATAATTCCTCAGAGAGGCCCAAAACTGTCAGGAGGTCAGAGTCATTGTAAACTAGGCAAAAGGCAATGATCTACACACAGCTGTTGGTTTCACCACAAGAACATTTCCTCACAGGCAGGTACAAACCACTAAAGCCATGCAACAGGTTAAAGTCTTCCAGCTTTGTGTATAGTTCACACAAAGATCAGATGTTTTACTGTAACACAAAGACCTGCACCATTCAGAACACAGATCATTGACTTGAACAGTTAAAGACAGAGTTTTTCTATTAGCTTTACAAGTTGTTGAGCTACAGGCTTAGCAATAAATGTGTTGGCATTTTAACAACAAATAACTTTCATATGAAACCTGATATGAATATTTACCTACATTTTGTTATGTTTATGGGTAATTTATTTTGTTTATGGGTACATGTACTGTGTTTGCGGCTGATGTATTTTGTTTGAAGATTCAGAAAGGTCATCCTCGGTTCTCTTGTATGTTCTACAATATCATTTCAATGCTGCATGATGCCTTAGTATTTTTATTAGTTATTTTAATCAGAATTTTTTGGGGGGAAAATTATTTTTGTATCAGTAACATTTTATTTTCTTGAACAAACAATACAAATTACTGCAAGTTATATTACCATGTCACTTTATTTTTTACATTTTAAGAGATGATGTTTTTCCCATTATATGTTGTTTTGTATTTTGTTCAGGTTTAAACAGGATGATGTAACATTTAGGTGCAAATATGCAGAATAGTAAACCAAAACTTGATGCTAACATGGCAAATATCTCCACAGCTACAGAAAATTTTCCAGGAGAACTGACATATGATGGAATAAATGTGATCCACACAGCACAGAATATGAGCAAACTGAATGTGATGAATTTAGCTTCATTAAAGTTATCAGGAAGCTTCCGAGCCAGAAAAGCCAGAATGAAGCACAAGACCGCCAATAAACCAATATAACCCAACACAGCCCAGAAACCTATAGTAGAACCCAGACTGCACTCAAGAATGATCTTCTCATTATAATATTTCATATTTTTATAGGGAAAAGGAGGAGATATTGTCAGCCAAAGCACACAGATAAGAACCTGTATAAGTGTAAAGGCAAAAACAGTGAATCGTTGTTGCACAGGTCCAAACCATTTCATGACATTATTTCCTGGAAGTGTGGCCCTGAAGGCCATTAACACCACTATTGTTTTTCCCAGAACACAGGAGATAGAGAGGACAAAAGTGATCCCAAACGCTGTGTGACGCAACATACAGGACCATGCTGAGGGCTGACCAATGAAAGTAAGTGAACAGAGAAAACACAGAGTCAATGAGAAGAGCAGCAGGAAGCTCAGCTCTGAGTTGTTGGCTTTAACTATAGGAGTGTCTTTCCTACTGTAAAACAGGATGGCCACCAGCACAGTTATTACTACTCCAAACAGTGAGAATAAAACTAGCACTATTCCCATAACTTCTGTGAATGACAGAAACTCTACAGCCTTTAATACACATTTATTTTTCTCAGCATTTGACCAGTATTCCTCTGGACACTGCTTGCAGTTATTTGAATCTGTAAAGGAAGTTGTGATCACTATAGTTAGAGATAAAAGTAACATTGTTTTATTTATGAACTCCTGTGAAAAGAAGCTTCATCCTTAACAGCAGAAGGAAAACACAAAAAGAACAACTAAACAATTTTCTCTGGAACTTTGAGGTGGGCTGAAGTTTACCTGTCTCATTACTGATTTCTCCATCTGCACATGGAATACAGTCATAACAGCAGACAGGTCTTCCTTTCTGTACAGCTTTCCTAGTGCCTGGAGGACAACTCTCACTGCACACAGACCTTGGCTTCTACATAGAAAAAATTATATTACACAAACAATAATTCATATTGACATAAAAAATCAGAATAAAGATATTATTAAGAACAGGGTTTTTTTTTACATTTACCTCCAGCTGGCCTCCAACCCAGATTATGCTTTTATGGTCAAGCACAAAGCGCTGATGAGGGGGCAGTGAGGCATCATAGTAACCCACTGCTTTAAACTCAATCGATCCATTTGAACCCTGCTGCCAATTCACAACTTCGTACTGGGCTACTGTGGAACCAGTGCTGTCAAACCACACATTATCTCCAAACTTCACTGTGAAATTTACCCTTGTCAGGGCTTCAATTACCTAGGGAAAAGACAGTTTTGAAATGATTTTAAAGCATTTTAACATTTGTTTTTAAAACTATGATTACTCTTTATTTTGTCTAGCTAATTGTATAACCTGCTGTGGTTGTATTGGCAGGCCTTTCTCACAACCTTCTTGTTCTTTGCATTTGAGCAGACTGTGTAGTGCATAAGCCACAGCATACACTGCTTTGTAGACATTACTTGAATATCTTTGTTCAGGCACATCTTCAATGTAATTTCTTATTAGAAGTAGTTCTTGATATCTGCTGCAGTTTAATTCATTTTGAGATGAATTTCCACTGTTCTGTGAGCATGGGAAAGCTGTTTCCCAGAATCCTTTTATAACATAATCTGCAAATCCTTTTATATCGACTTTCCTCATTGCAAACCCTAGTGACCCTCTCAAGACACGAAAACTGTTTGGAGTGACTAAACTTTTTGCTGTTATCCATGCCTCAACACCAATCATTTGAAGGTCTGTAATGTTCTGAATATTTAACTGCTCAAATAGATTATACATCTCAAAACTGGTAAGAAATGCAACAATCACTTTTGCAGTTCCTTGTTTTATTCTATCTACCACTTTTTGGAGTTTTTCAGTTTCTGTTCGGTAGAATTTCTCAGCATACTCTACACAGATTCCTTCCTCCTCAGCAGCATTCAGAAATGTGGCCATTCCATTATTTCCATAGTCATTGTCACTGTTTACAGCTCCAACCCAAGTCCAGCCAAAGTGCTTGACTATGTATGCAAGTGCTCTGCTCTGGTGATAATCACTAGCAATAGTTCTGAAGAAAGTGGGGTAATCTTGTCTATTACTGAGACACTCACATGTGGATGCGTGACTTATCTGAAAGTTAAATAGGTGGAAACAGTGAAACTGTCAATATTAAAGTACTGTGTCATACCCATGGTATTTTTGCTTCTTACCACTGGAATTTTAAAAGGTCCTGTAGTCCTGGATAGAATCACTGAGGCAGAAGACTCTGATTCCCCTATGATAGCCTTAAGAGACGACTGTCCACTGCATCTGCCCCCACCTTTCAATTCTTGACCATTCATCAATGACATTGTTGCATTCATGGAAGACATTCTTGAACCACAGGTATCATATATTTTATAGCCAATCGAAACATTTGGGAGCAAAGTGTCACTTCTGTTAATCTCCTCAATTGCAAAAATCATGGTTTGAGCCCTCCTAAAATCTCTTAGATTTACACTGTAAGACAATAAACAAGTCAGATAAATACTAATCAAATAAATAATAATCAGTATATTTTTAATTATCTGTTATAATGCCCACAAAAGATTACAATATAACAAACCTGGAACATGACAGAAACTGAGGTTTTTCTGTATACTCAAATGAAGGTAATAATAATTTACTATGAAGTGCAAAAATTGCTCCAATAGTTATATTTCCATCCTTGGACAAAAGTGGATACATAGGGTCTCCTATCATTCGGCAAAGAGTCATTTCTGCTTCAGCATGAAGTTGATAAAAAAGGAGGTTTGTGTAAAGAAAGATAAGCATCCCAAACATTAACTTAAACTGTGACTACCAAATGCTGTTAACTTGGTACAGTATTGCCGTTTTTATAGACATAATACGGATGAATAATTAAGAACGTAGCTAGTGACCTCATAGGGCAGAGCATGGGACTGGACAAGCAGGGTACCACAAAGTCTAACATTTGATAGAACATGAGAGATAAAATAAATTCTCAAATTACAGTAAAGTGCACAACAAGGGTTAATGCCCTTCAAAACCAACAATATAGAAATACCAGTCCAGAGCCTTTTTTTGTATTGAAAAAGCATCAATTTACCAACACTGTTTAGACAAGCCAGAAAGGAACTAATTGCAGTTCATTAGTTTAACTTAAATAACTAAATTGTAAATTTGTAAACATCTGGATATTGATTTTTTGCTGCACTTTCAATTTTAGGTTACCAAGAAAAAGCCATTAATAAACTACTTAATGTTCAATGCCTCTTACATATTTTAAGTTATCATCACTTTTAAGTAGATTAGCAAATCTACTAGTAAATTGTACTCACACCAAGTGTTATACAGAATTTCTTGTTTTTAGTTTTCTTTATTCTGTGTTATAACCAAGGCAGATATTTGGGGAACATTTGTAAAATAAACAGTTAAAAGGAGGCAAGACGATTTTAGATCTTTGAATACTGACTCATCAACATGACCAAAACAACTCTCTTTGTCCAACAATGTGATAATTGCTTGGATTGGGGTTGCAAAATGGCCCAACACTGTCAAAGTCATCTAATGTACCCAGGACGTTTGCCAAGTGTTGCACTTTAGGCCCATTTAGGACTGAAATATTATTTTGTATTATACTTTGTTTTTAATTATGCTTATTAAAATGATAATTTAATTATTATAGATGTTGTTAAGGGGAGCAAAGGACCCATGAATACTGAAATGGACCCATGAAATGGAGTGCTACTCCATTTACTCGTGATAACCAGCAATTAAATAGGACTTTATGCCAATACTTAAAGCCGCTATACTTAATACTATACTATATGATGAGCTACATTTGGAGCTGAGAGACCTCTATAGTGAGGGTACTTTGAAAGTGCATCTTAGGCCAAGAAATTCAAGAGGAGCTTCTATTTCTCAAATAGTTTAACTATTTGAGTCCAAACAACTATTTCACATACTGTCATTTCTGTTAATGTCATAAAACTATATGTTTGATAGTTACCTAATAAAATAAAGCTATTCACACTGCAAGACACTGCCATCACTTCTTGACGTGTCAGCAACCTTAAGTATAGTATGATTGTAATGTTGTTCCCTTCTTTCATTCTATATGCCCACTTGCTAAAGAATTAAACCTTTTTCATTACCACTACTGTTGTTGTTGTTGTTATTATTAATTATTTTGTTGTTGTTAGATGCGAGATGTTTTATTTTTATATCAGCAATGTTATATTTATGACATTTAATATTTACATGGTAGGCCTAAAAGAGATTAAACTAGATTAATTTCATAAAAAAGAATAATTGCACCTGATTTAACAGTCAGTTGCATCATGTGTTTGTTCACATCATTATCATTGTTGATTGTAATAGTTTCATCCCATTGGATGTTTATGACATCAATATTCTGTAGCTTCCAGCTATACTTTAAGTATTCAAATTTGTGGAGACACCAATTAAATTTGCTCCTTGGTGAATATATGTCACTGGAGACTTATTATCTATCTTTTTTTTTTTAGGTTGCAACATTTTACAGTTACAGTCCATAAGCTTTGTGGTTCTGCTTCTCACTATAACTTGCCCCATCTACTGATCACAAACAAAACCAAAAAGTAAACTATAAGAAGAGATTTTCATTATTTATTTCTGGCCTTTAGAATAGCCTTAAAGTGATAAAAAGATAGTTCAATACCAACTGCATTATTGCCAAATACCAAATTCAGTTACCAAGAATATAAAGAGTGTGATACTTCTGTGTCATTTGTGCATGTGTACATATAATTTACAATGATTGTGGTTGGAAATAAATTATTTATTTTGTGTAAAAACACAAACAACTGCAGTGCTACTAATTCTATTTAGGACTTTTTTATGAACTGTTTTTATGTTTTCCCATCATATGTTGTTTTGTGTTTTGTTCAGGCTTAAACAGGATGATGTAACATTTAGGTGCAAATATGCAGAACAGTAAACCAAAACTTGATGCCAAAATGGCAAATATCTCCACAGCTACAGTAAATTTTCCAGGAGAACTGACATAAGAGGGAATAAATGTGATCCACACGGCACAGAATATGAGCATACTGAATGTGATGAATTTAGCTTCATTAAAATTATCAGGCAGCGTCCGAGCCAGAAAAGCCAGAATGAAGCACAAGACCGCCAATAGACCAATATAACCCAACACAGCACTGAAACCTATAGTAGAACCCAGACTGCACTCAAGAATGATCTTCTCATTATAATATTTCATATTTTTATAAGGGAAAGGAGGAGATATTGTTAACCAAAGCACACAGATGAGAACCTGTACAAGTGTAAAGCCCAAAACACTGAATCTCTGTTGTGCAGGGCCAAACCATTTCATGACATTACTTCCTGGAAGTGTGGCCTTGAAGGCCATTAACACCACTATTGTTTTCCCCAGAACACAGGAGATACAGAGGACAAAAGTGATCCCAAACGCTGTGTGACGCAACATACAGGACCACTCAGTGGGGCGACCAATGAAAGTAAGAGAACAGAGAAAACACAGAATTAGTGACAAGAGCAGCAGGAAGCTCAACTCTGAGTTGTTGGCTTTTACTATGGGAGTGTCTTTCTTACTGTGAAACAGGATGGTCACCAGCACAGTTATTACTACTCCAAACAGTGAAAATAAAACTAGCACTATACCCATAACTTCTGTGAATGACAGAAACTCTACAGCTTTTAACACACATTCATTTTTCTCAGCATTAGACCAGTATTCCTCTGGACACTGCTTGCAGTTATTTGAATCTGGAAAGGAAGTTGTGATCACTATAGTTAGAGACAAAACAGGAAAACTATTTCAATTATAAACTTCTTTATTAAGAAACAGCACCCTGAACAGGAGAAGGAAGAAACAAAAAGCACAACTAACAAGTTTCTTTTTAAGTCTGAGATGAAGTTTACCTGTCTCATTACTGATTTCTCCATCTGCACATGGAATACAGTCATAACAGCAGACAGGTCTTCCTTTCTGTGCAGCTTTCCTAGTGCCTGGAGGACATCTTTCACTGCACACAGACCTTGGCCTCTACATGAAATAAAACAAACTGACATTGACATGTTTATTCTTGGATGGCGTCTATTGTCACTGCGTTTAAGACTGGTTTACTTTTTCTGCAATATGTGTATGTGGTCATAAATATTACTGAAAACACTACTTGCATTATTAAAGCATAAAATGATCTCAGTGTGGAAGGGGAGCTATTTTATTGGAAACATTGGAAAAATCACATAATAATAAAACAAAAATGGTTCATAGATTCACTACGGTTATTAGACACTGAACACCAGAAGTGTGCTCATAATACAACAGTCATTTACCTCCAGTTGTCCTCCAGCCCAGATTATGTTTTCAGTGTTAAGGACAAAGCGCTGATGAGCAGGCAGAGAAGCATCATAGTAACCCACTGGTTGAAACTCAATCGATCCATTAGAATCCTGCTGCCAGTTCACAATTTCATACTGGGCAACTGTTGAACCAGTGCTGTCAAACCACACATGATCGCCAAACTTTGTTGTGAAATTTACCTTTTTCAAAGCCTCAACAACCTGGTAAAACACAAAACTAACATTTTTACACACGAAAAAGTTACTTGTAAGTTTGCTTGTACATTTTAATTTTACTTTCGCTTTATTATACCTGCTGTGGTTGTATTGCCAGGCCTTTCACACAATAACCTGCTTTATCACATTTGAGCAGACTGTGTAGTGAATAAGCCACAGCATACACTGCTTTGTATATGTTGCCTGAATATGTTTGTTCAGGTATGTCTTCATTGTCATTTTTTAACACAAGTAGATCCTGGTATAATGTGCAATTTACTTTAGATGAATTTCCACTGTTCTGTGAGCATGGAAAAGCTGTTTCCCAGAATTCGTTCATAACATAATCTGCAAACCCTTCTATATTGTTTTTTCTCACTGCAAACCCCAGTGACCCTCCTAGAACAGGAAAGCTCCTTGGAGTGACCAAATTCTTTGAAGTTGTCCATGCCTCCACACCAATCATTTGTAGACCTGTTATGTTTTGTAGACTAAGCTGCTTAAATAGAAAGCCCATTTCAACATGGGAAAGAAATGCAACAATCACTTTTGCAGTTGCTTGTTTTATTGTTTTAACAACTTTTTGGAGTTTTTCAGACTCTGTTCGGTAGAATTTCTCAACATACTCTACACAAATTCCTTCCTCTTCAGCTGTATTCAGAAATATGGCCATTCCATT
>JBAJNP010002753.1:0-45119 GCA_036877545.1 Yasuhikotakia modesta
CTCTCTCTCTCTCACACACACTCTCTCTCACACACACACACTCTCTCTCTCTCTCACACACACACACACACACAGTAACAGCTGTCTGGCCTCTGGCTAAACCAGAATAATGGACTCTGTCGACCGCCAGACGGGATTTATCGGTCCTCGACTGTGACATTAATACACACGCGTGCAGAGCTTCACATTAAACGCGTAATAAATGCGTAATAAACTCGTTCTCCAAACGCCAAAGTCGGTGTAAGATCCGTTCGCTTTAAACGGGGAACGATCGGGAACGCGTGCTGATGAACGGGAGATACCCGTCATTAACTCCGTGTGTCTGCGGGGTAATGGAGTGAAGCGGAGGACGGAGGAGAGCCGCGGGCGTCAGCACGAGCTCCGTCTGCTCCTCATCCGGCAAAAACAGCGACACGTTTCAGTAACTTGGTTTCTTTGTCTCGTCTCAGATGTGAGAAACATGGATGGACGTGTTAAGATCTTGGGAAACTTTTGCATGTTTCAGATAATGAGGATTTTTTTCTTCCACCATTTATCCAAAATGATGGCAAACCTACAGCGTCTCATCCACACGCATGTTGGAGCCCTTATGTTTTATGTTTAAACCCTGGTGACCCCAAAACTAGTCTTAAGTTATTTGAAACTCAAATTGGCTTCATTGCGTTTTAAAACCAAATACATACGAGACTGAATCTCTTTTTAAAGAGGATTATACTCACATGCACCAAACACCTCAAACTGTATTCAGTGCTGGCAACCAAAAATACATGTGCAGCTTTACTAGATACATAAACCCAAAATATCAGCCAGCAAACTTAATGTTCTTAAAGATAGAAACTGTTGCAGTTTAATAACAGATATAAAGCAGAAGTCTTAGTGCAACAACTTTAACAAGCGTTTACCATGAAGCCTAAATGACAAACAAAGAGCCACAAACATGCAAAGTCACACAATTTTATTGTCATTGATAAAAAGATTGTGCAATCAAACATCTACCATAAAACATCCACTAGCATCAGCAATGAAGACTTGATCATAGCAGTCCAACTTCAGTCTGCTTGAGGTCATCATGAAGATTTGAGCTTGGAATGATAAAAACTTCACCCTGCAGTCAGTTTGTTAGCATATGGTCACAAATACCCTGCAATAAAAATACTGGTGCTACATGCTGGCGCGGTCCATGGAAACACCCAAACGATCCATCTTAAAAACCGTGAACCTTTAACTGTTCCTCCTTTACGATGTTGATCTGCGAAACAAGATCAAAAGTGAGTAACAGCTCGAAACCGACTCAACCTTTTAAATGCAAGATTTACCTCCAACAGAAACTGACAGATGTTCTTCCTCTGGTCACCCTGTAGCTGGATCACCTCTCCATACTCCGGGTGTTCAATCACAGTCCCATTACAGGCAAACTTCTGTCAAAGTGAACGTCCAACATTAGTTCAAACAACCAGCATCCGTGAATTTATAAAGTTCCGGTCCGTCGGCGTTTAAAGAGACACAAAATACCTTTTTAAAGGCTTTCACCAGTTTCTTTTTATCGTAGTCATCTGCGATTCCCTGCACCGTGGTCAGAGTTTTGCGCCCGTTCCGTTGTTGAATCCTTATGTGGATTTTATCCTCGGTCCCGGCCGGGAGTAAGTCGTCACCCTTGGTTGCATCAGCAAAGGGATCTACGGGAACAATGAAGAGATTTAAAACCCGCAACACCTCCGGGTCTCATGCCGGCTCGAGTTTCCACGTGGGGCAAAAACACGAGCAACATTTTGTTGTTCCCATTAGAGATGCTTGTGTACACGTAACTCCGATTCAGTGCATCCACTTTTAACTTCAAATGCATTCAAATAATGAGTCTTTTGTTGCCTTTACATGTTTAAACCTTGAATTATATTAAGAAGTGGTAATTTTAGACAAAGGAAACGCTGAAAAACAACCTCATGCGCGACGCGTCGACTTACCGAAAGACTGGAGGTTCTGTATATTGGACATGCGATATTACTGCGAAACCTTCACCAGATGAAATATGTCGGCAGTCGAAGCCGACTAGTAAACGCTAGTTAGTTGTAAGTTATCGAGTAAAACAGGGTAAAACGAAGCGCGGTCGCTGATAACCTGCCAAGCGGCCGCTCGTGCTGCGGGAAACACCGGAAGTGCTTAAATGCGCCGCAGACAAAGAGCGTCAACTACATTCCAGGTGCATTTAATTTAAAAGCTCCTATAAACATTAATATATGCAGCATTCTTTCAATTAAAATAATATAAATGCAAGAGTTCCTCCTTAATGGGGAACTTGATGATTGTTTGATTGATTTGGTTGGTAGTAAATTATATGCAAATTCCAGAACAGGATTTTAAAGCAAAGCAGTCTGAAATGATTATACTTTTAAAGTACATATAATGTTTAAATGCATATTCTGTGTTATATCCACTGTGGTTTGGTATTTTGATGTTTTAAATAAGGAAACTCGTAAGGAAAATCAGTAAAAAAATAAACAGGATACACAAATCGCAGATTTTCACGTTATGCTCACATCAGTTGTTTTGACTGATATTTGTGTGTGTTGGTTTTAATTTATTATAACTTATAATATTGGCTTCCGTTCTTCGCTGTGTAACCCGGAAGTAAATCTGAACGGTCGCGAGCCTGTTAGCTTCAGATTCCGTTTTGGTTACGTAGCAACCGCGTGTTTTAGCCAAACGTTTAAAGTCGTTCATCAATAAATGCATTATTATTATTATTATTATTATTATACAAAGTTTGTTATGGTATGTGTTAAATTATCAACAAGATCAGCACAAATGATCAACATCCGGAGACGTTAGCAGAGGCAGCTAAATTTCGTATCACAAAAAGGCAAGATACTGTATTTATTCTAACATTAAATGTTTAATTAACTCCAGAATTGCCTGTTTATACTTTTACATTCTATTTAAAAATGTTAACAAATGTAAAAAAAAGGTTAAATCGCGTTTAACGGTGCGTCCAGCAGGCGGCAGTACGGAGCACAAAACGATTATTGAAAAAAAACGCAGAAGAAGCGAAAGCAACGTAACGCTGATTAATGCGATGATTTTAACAACTGCCTCTGCCGTTATGCAGCGAAGGGGGAGGAGTCCTCGATGATATTAACAACACACCGCTCAACGACAACCGAGAACGACGCCCGCCGCGGTTCTGACAGGAGGACAAAAATCTCTCAACAAGAATTTAGGAGAAAATATGTTTTCTCTTCCCACAACCTTTCAGTCTCAGGTAGGAAAAGATTTAATCGTGTTAAACATCTGCTAACCGGCCACTTTATTAAATCAGTGAACGTCTTAGAGGAATTATAATTCATGAGAATGTGTGTTTTTATAACGGAGACATTGATTGTTAAACGACACGAGAAACGTTTACACCTCTAGGTCTGAATATTTCAATAAAGCTTTAATGTTACTTTAATATTTCAGACACATTTTTAACAAACTGAACAGACGCTTAGTCATTTACCAACGTATGACATCATCTGATTTTATTACGTCACACACGTAAAACGTTATGGTGTCAGATATTAATGTTATTGTTTTTATTGTTATTGCTGTTATTGTTGTCAAACTGCAGCTTGTCACGTATTTAGCCGTTTAGTATAAAGATATGAGTTCATTTTAGCTGTCATTCATCGTGTGGATCCGCTGTGTCATTGATATGTCATTATACACATGAATGTAATTCATGTAAAGACAAGGTGTTTGATTGCTGTGTGAGAACCTTCAGAGAACATTAGCCAACATTAGCACACAAAAAATACATGTATTACAAAAATAAATGCTACACATAAGAGTGAAGGTTTCTACCTGTCTGACACAATGTGTGTGTCAGTGTGTGTCAGTATGTCAGATGTGATATAACTGCGACAGCGGCCATAAACCAGCGGCTTGTCAGTTACTGTGTCTAAGATAACCCACAACTGATAACTCAGTGACTAAATAAATAGTTACCAAATAATATGACTAAAAATGGTTATTTTTGTTTATTTTAGGGAACAGTGCCTTTGACCCACCTTATCAACGTGGTCCAGAACCTGAAGAGTTCAGCCAGTTCTGTCTGCTGGCCAGTGCAGCGTTTGCAGAGAAACCTTTCACCTGATCATGACCTACTTCACAGTGAGGTACATCAGTTTCAGAGACAGCGTGACATTCTCTTTTTTAGGCTAGAGTTCATATTTGTGTTCTTGATTTCTTAAAAACAACCTGTTTTTGCAGCCTAAAGTAAACGTGAAAGATCTGGGGCTGTCAGAGCTCAGGTTCAGTCACCTACGTGATGTTGTGAGAAGGTTGCTGCCTACTTCAGAAGTGCAAAAGAAGTCCATCCTCAGCCCTGCTCAGATCTCAGCAGCATGGAAAACATCTCACATTTCAACTCCCTCCTTCTTTCAAAACAAATACGGTGAGGTTGTACGGTGTTTGACTTTGTGGAGTTTGGATCTGTATTAGTAGCTTAATGGTTAAGGATCCAGGCTGGTGTGCAAAGGTTGTGGGTTCAGTTCCTGTTTGTTTTTGTTCCATGTAAATTGTGTTGACCTGTTCTGTGGCACATTTATTTATTTGTGTTCTGTCATGAACGCAGGGTTCGTTCACAAACACACGGGACTTTTTGGCTCTCCAGTGTATCACAGGCAAAGCTCCAGTCCTCTTCACGCAACCTGCGTAGATTTGCACAATCTGCAGGGTAACGCAATAAACCTCTACTTACAGTACACAAACACATTACTCAAATGCCCCGTGATACACCCCTCAGTAGCGTTTTAACTGGTGCTGATTTAAGTGTGTTTGTATGTTGTCCTGTTTAGTATGGGTCCAAAACAGAGGTTTCAAGACAATGAGGTCCAAGCCCGGATATCTGCCATCTGGTTCTGAAGGCCCAGTAGAAGCAGATGTTTATTCTCCAACCTTTATGAAGGTTAGTGAATAATGTTCTCAGAGTGTCAGAAAGTTTGAGGTGTCACAGTTTCCACCTGGCCTTCATCTCTGTTATTGTTCTTCTCATGTTCTTCTGGTGTCCTCTAGGGTCTCCTCATGAAGGACCAGCAGAACACAGAGAGTCTGGAGCAGTTGATGAAACACAGGAACCTGCCGGAGTCTCACCAGGACGCGTATAAGACGGGTTTCACTGAGGGCTTCATGAAGGCTCAGGCTCTGACACAGAGAACTCAAGGTGATGCTGTGATGGTGGTTCTTCTTTCTTCTGATGTGGTGATTAACTCAGACACTGATTTTAATAGTGACAAATTTTTCTGTCTTTCTGCTTCCACAGACTCTGTTAGGAAGACGCGTCTAGTTATATTTGTTCTGATGTTGGTGGGTCTATATGGACTGTACAGAAGTCCTCTGTTCTCAGGCAAAGGGTCGTTTTCTGATGCTGGTATATTTTGATGTATTTGTTTGTTCTTACTGGTAAAATGCAGTTAACTAGGTTTTTAAAATATTATTACAAGGAAGTAAAAAGGAACAAATGAAGAGTAAAGTGGATATTTTATTTGTTTACATCAAAAATAACAAACTTAGTGGCTTGTTTTTTTTAAACTTGTAGTTATTTGACTGATATTTTGTTAATGGATGCAGAACATGTTCAAATTACCGATTCTGTTTGTTCACAGTTCGGTTTCGGACCACTTCTGGTCTGGATTCAGCAGTGGATCCCATTCAGATGAAGAACGTCACCTTCGAACACGTGAAAGGTGTCGAGGAGGCCAAGAACGAACTCCAGGATGTCGTGGAATTTTTACAAAATCCTCAGAAGTTCACAGCGCTTGGTGGTAAACTTCCCAAAGGTGAAATTATTTCATTCGACTACTTGCGTTTGTTTTGTGGTTGTTGGTGTTTATTTGGTTGCGGTTGTGTTGGTCTGTGGCTGGTGTGTTTATGGTTGTGTGTGGTGTGTTGTGTGTTTATGGTTGTGTGTTGAGTTGGTTTCTAAGCAGAAGGCATCTGTCCTCAGGTATCCTCCTGGTTGGACCTCCAGGAACAGGAAAGACTCTGTTGGCCAGAGCCGTCGCGGGAGAAGCTGACGTTCCCTTTTATTATGCTTCAGGCTCGGAGTTTGACGAGATGTTTGTGGGAGTTGGAGCGAGTCGCATTAGGAACCTTTTCAGTAAGAATTCAACCGTAAGAAGTAGCTGAAGTTGTTCATCCGGACGATTTTAATTCTGTTGTGAATCAAACAGAGGAGGCCAAAGCCAGTGCCCCGTGTGTGATCTTCATTGATGAGCTCGACAGTGTTGGAGGAAAGAGAATCGAGTCTCCAATGCATCCGTACTCTCGACAAACCATCAACCAGCTGCTGGCAGAGATGGACGGGTCAGTCTGCAATACGATCTTCTCTCTCTGATGCCGTTTGTGTAGATCTGATGTTGTGTTTGTTTCTTTCAGGTTTAAACCCAATGAAGGGGTTATTGTTATTGGGGCTACAAACTTTGCTGCAGCTTTAGATAAGTAGGTTCCTCCAGTTGTTTTTTTATACATAACTATTATTTATTATTGAGGGAAAGACTGTAACATTCACACACTGTTAGCTTTACTCTTGTGGGCCGTATAACCAGCACAAAGATGCTCACATTGGACCACACAGAAGTCCACTAAACTCTAGTTTATGTGTTTCAGCGCTCTGGTGCGACCCGGCAGGTTCGACATGCAGGTCACAGTCCCCAGACCTGATGTAAAGGGCCGCACAGAGATCCTACAGTGGTACCTGAACAAAATTAAAGTTGATCCTGGTACGAATTTCTACATGTTTTTAAACGTCACCTGTTTGCCATGGAATGTATGAAAAAGAGATGTGTGTGTGTGTGTGTGTGTGTGTGTGTGTGTGTAGTGATGCTTAACTTTAACTGGACCGTCCAACATGTTTTCTAGCCGTTGATGCCGAGATCATCGCCAGGGGAACGGTGGGATTTTCTGGAGCAGAACTGGAGAACCTGGTGAACCAGGCGGCGCTGAAAGCAGCAGTAGATGGGAAAGAGCTGGTGACCATGAAGGAGCTGGAGTTTGCCAAAGATAAGCTCCTTATGGGTGAGTGCTGGGGCTGCACCTGTTCTTCATAACACACGACTGGATTTGGAGATTGGATGTCCATCTCACTCTCTCTCTCTCTCTCTCTCTCTCTCTCTCTCTTCAGGTCCAGAGCGCAGAAGTGTGGAGATAGACAAGACAAACAAGATGATCACTGCCTATCATGAGTCAGGACATGCTATAGTGGCTTATTACACCAAACACGCCATGCCCATCAACAAAGCCACCATCATGCCACGTGGTCCTTCTCTCGGACATGTGAGTTTTTCAGTAACTTCAAACAAACACTGTGTGCATTGATCTAAAGCTTCAGTCTTCATGTGGAGGAACCTGCCTGATGAAGTGATAATGTTGTTGTTCTGGTTTCCCCGGTGTTTGTTAGGTGTCGTTGCTGCCAGAGAACGATCGCTGGAGTGAGACCCGGGCGCAGTTGCTGGCTCAGATGGACGTCAGTATGGGCGGCAGGGTTGCTGAAGAGCTGGTGTTTGGAAATGAGAACATCACCACCGGTGAGACATGTTCCTCAGCTCCGATTCCTCCGTAACGTCAGTATTATGAACTTCTGTTTTTCTCTCAGGAGCATCGAGTGACTTTGACGGAGCCACTAAAATCGCACAAATGATGGTGACGCAGTTCGGCATGAGTGACAAGGTACCACAAGAGTCTTTATTGAAGTCTTTCCCCACGTTCATGCAGACTGTTTGAGTCGTTCCACGTGCTGAAAGCCATTAAAGTTGTGCGAGGGCTCGCATTCCAGACCTAAGTCTGGGTTTGGTTCTAATCCCTCTCCAGCTTCATTCTCAAGCATACACAGCTCACTGCTCCGTCTCTGCCCAGCCTCTACAGAATGTTTCCTTAATGTTTCCATTACACAACAAATGTTAAAAACAGTGATTGTTAAAAATGATAAATAAATGAAAACATTTTAATTATATTAGTTCTATTTTTATATTAGTTTTGGTCCAGTTTTAGATGTTGTATTAATGTTATTGCTCAGTGGTAAGACTGTTAACTTTAATACCATAACATTATTTGTAAATTCTGTAATGTGGTTAATACATTTGTATATGTCATATATAACATTAACTCAATTCTACTGGTGTTACTGCAGAGGTTTTTAATAACAGAGAACTTTAGAGAACACTAGCCAATGTTCTGAGAACGTTGTTTTTTAGCTGGGTAGCCGGTTGTAATGTAACCCAAAGCTTTGGATTAGCGTTGCGTCTAACGCTCCCTCTGTGTCACACAGTTGGGTGTGATGACCTACAGAGATCTGACCCACCACAGCCCAGAGACACAGGCTGCCGTGGAACAGGAGGTCAGGGTTCTGCTGCAGGTAAGCCATTCTCTCCTCTGTGGTTCTTTGCGGCTACTGTGGCAGATTCTGTGGCCTTCAGTCTCTCTGTTTCTTTATCAGGGTTCATATGAAAGAGCGAAAAAGCTTCTTAAGACCTACAGCCGAGAGCACAAACGTCTGGCCGAAGCTCTGCTGGCCCACGAGACTCTAGATGCTAAAGAGATTCAGATGGTGCTGGAGGGAAAACCACTGGACCTCAGATGATTTAATCCTCACTTTCAGAGACATCAAAACCGTCGCTCAGATTTATATTCACACAAGTACAATTATGACAGTTTCTTGCAGAGACTTTTTAACAATCTATATTTTCATTTTACCTTCAGGCGACTACGTGGCTTTGAAACGGACGTTTATCTTTCATTTGAGACGGTAAATTGATGAAGCAGTATGTATTGGCTGCTAATAACGTTTATAAATATCATGTTGTCTTGCGAGAAGCTAAGCATGAAATCATGTCATCATTTAAACACATTTTTTTCCAAAACTAACTTGAATTTATAAATGGTGCATTTTTAAATCATACGCCAATATGGACGACTGTCTGCATTAGGTCTGATAGTACAAATGGTTTTGTTCATTCAACTTCACACAGAGATCAGACTTTACAATGTCAGTGTTATTTTCAGATCTACAGACAGAGGCTTTAAAACGGTCTGTATGTATGAATCTGAACAATCTGCCGAATACAGAACTGTATGTTTTTCCTCAACTGTAAATTATTTATTTCATTATCATGTTCCCAGTGTGGCTAAAATGTCCTGCTGCCCTCACCTGTAACTGTTTCTGCGTGTGTGTGAGCGTGTGTGTGAGCGTGTGTGTGTGTGTGTGTGTGTGAGCGTGTGTGTGAGCGTGTGTGTGTGAGCGTGTGTGTGTGAGCGTGTGTGTGTGAGCGTGTGTGTGTGTGTGTGGGGTTTAAATAGCTCAGGTGGCCACTGTGTGTGTATATATATAAATGTGTGTCTTTGAAATACAGCTTTGTTCAGATCTGTCCCAGAAATGAAATGGGATAAATGCAAATAAATAAAGCTTATTAAAAATCCATTGTGTTGCTTCTTCTAAATTGTGTAGAGCTGCTGTTTTGTGTTAATGTCTTTTTATATAGAACCACTGAAGTAAAATTGGTTTCATTCAGTGTGTTCTATTCAAAGACCCCCAGAAGTACCGCAGTCTGATAATCGTGGGGTATCATGTGAAGTGAATCGAGATAATAACCAGTTATCCTGTTTCAGATTGGTGCTCCACACACATGGATTCTGGCTGCTCTCGTCCGTCACAATACGAAAGCCACTTAAAGGCAATCATGAATTTAAAGAATCAACACAATAGTTCTGTGACAAAGCTAAAGGAAACCGCAATCAGTGTTTGTACAAACCCTCAATTACAGGTTTTTGTTTCAAACCTTCCCAATTGCCGGTTGCAAGAGGAAGATCGGCATCTAAAGACCTTTTTGTTGAAGGAAAATTGGTTTCTGATTGGTTTTCAGCCGTGAAAGGCTTAATAAAAAGACAGACACTGTGGGGAGCTCACAGATAGTCGTCACTGTCGTGTGCAGAACAGCCCAGAAATTGAGTTTTCGTTTATCCTTTATGACTATGATCATTTAAGAAATCAACAATATGGATGAAGATATAGCCATCGTTGGAATTGGATGTAATTTCCCAGGAGGTAATGTTGTTTAAATGTTTATACAGTGTCCCAGCTAACATTCTCAGAACCTAAAACTGTCTCGATTACATGCAGGTATTTGTTGTTTTCACAGGTGAGGGAGTTGACAGTTTTTGGAAAGTTCTCGTGGAGGGCAGGAACTGTGCTGTGGAGATCTCAGATGAAAGGTTTAACAGATCAAAATGGTTTCATCCTGATGAGAGCAAACCGGGAAAAACACGGACAACCAGAGCTGCTCTCGTTGAAGGGTAAGAACCATCAGTTCGTTACAAAGCGTTTGTGGGACGTCATGATTGCAACTCCTGAATTCAAGGACCTGCTTGAAGAAAAACAAGTTTCTGTTTTCTAATTTGCAGATTCAATGAATTTGATCACAAGTTCTTTGGCATAAACGAGGCTGAAGCTCATTACATGGACCCTCAGCAGAAACTGTTGCTGCACTGTTCATACCGAGCTTTAGAAGATGCTGGGATACCCCTGGAAAAAATTAGCGGAACCAGAACAGGCGTTTACATTGGTAATATATACAAAACAAGCAACAAGTCATTATTAACTCTAGTGTTTCCACCGTTCATACTGATCAAAGCATCTTTGCAGAAAATGCTTTTGTAATGTCTTCTGCATTTTGCTGGAATTGTGAGGTTTTGTGGTATATATTTAATTATGCAACACATAAGTGTTGCACTTCCAATCATTCCTTGCTGTAGTAATTTAACTGAAACAATAATAAAGTGTGGTAAACAGTGAAACTTAATCTGCTACAAACCAGCGTTAAAAACTAAAACAATATGGTAAGAAAGATAATTTGTCCAAAAATGGAGGCGCATGCTCTCCATTTTCTAAAATAAGGTGAATACTGATTCTATTGTGTTTTAGGTCTTATGAACCGAGATTATGAGACACTTCTGAACAACAGTCCCAGCACAATAACGCACTACAATGGCACAGGAACGGCCATGAGTATAGCTGCCAACAGAATCTCCTACACCTTCAATCTGACCGGACCCTCCTTTGCAGTTGACAGCGCATGTTCCTCATCTCTGGTGGCTCTTCACTGTGCCTGTCAGGCCATCAGACAAGGTAAAACAGTCCCATAAGTAAGTTTGGGAGAGACTAACAATAGCAAGCTAGCTTGAAAGCATTAGATCTTGCCCACTATTCAGACTGCTTCTTAAAGTCACACCAGGAGCGAGGTGCATAAATTGTGTGAAGACATTAGCATTTCAAAAAAATGTTTCTGAAAGAAATCGCCTACACTCCATATTTTTAGGACCTTTGCGGGTTTTTTTATCGCATCCTAAAAGCTGTTTAATATTTTATTTTAATACTTTCATTCTCAGGAGACTGTGATATGGCTTTGTGTGGAGGAGTGAGCTGCATCCTTGAGCCTCGAGTCTTTGTGGCCCTCAGCAAGGCCAAGATGATCTCACCAGATGGGACAAGCAAACCGTTCTGCCGTACAGCAGACGGCTATGGCAGAGGGGAAGGCTGTGGTGTGGTCCTACTAAAGCCTTTGAACAAGGTGGATATTGTCATTTTGATGTAATTTCACATTTCTTTTCCACTTTATTTGATGTTTTTCTTTGTAAACTTTGCAATCTGTGTTTCCTTTCAGGCAATTGAGGATTTTGATCATATTTGGGGCATCGTCAGCAAGACTGCAGTAAATCAAGATGGTCACACAGTCACCCCTATCACCAAACCTTCAATGAGCCAGCAGGAGGCTCTTCTGAGAATGATCTACGCCTCTGAGAATTACATGGCAAATGTCCAATATGTTGAAGCACATGGGACTGGAACACCAGTAGGAGATGCAGTTGAGGCTGCAAGTATATCAAAAATCATTGCTAAAGCAAGACCTTCAAGTTCAGGGCCTGTGTATATCGGCTCTGTCAAGAGTAACATCGGACATACAGAATCTGCAGCTGGGGTGGCTGGACTCATAAAGATTTTGTTGATGATGAAGCATGAAACCATTGTCCCTTCTGTATTCTACACAACTGATAATTCAAGCATAGATGCTAAAGCTCTCAATCTTAAAATCCCCACCAAAACTAAGAAATGGCTTTCGTCTGGCTCCAGGGTAAGGATGGCTGGATTAAACAGTTTTGGGTTTGGTGGCACCAACGCTCATGCAATCATCAGACAGTATGTGCCTGCAACAGTCTCTGACATCTACACTCTTCAGTCTCCAAAACTGCTTCCATTGTCTGCAGCCACAAATAAATCTCTTCAAATGTGCATAGCTGACACTTATCAAACGATTTCTGTTGATGCAGTTGATTTACAAGCTCTTGCTTATACAGCCGCTTGCAGAAGAAGCCACGAGAGACATAAATTTAGGAAGGTCTTGGCTGCAACATCTCTATCAGAATTAAAATCTCTACTCAGCTCCAGTAGGAACAAGAGGTTTGGTCAAACGAAGCAAGACCTGAAGCTGGTTTATGTTTTTTGTGGAAATGGTGTTACGTATAGAGGAATGTGTAAGCAGCTACTGAAGGAGGAACCTGTCTTTAGGGACAAAGTCAAAGAGGTGGAAAACTACTTTCAAAAGTTCAAATGCACAAGCATTTTGCAAAAAATTGCAAATAACTTTGACAATGAGGATTTCTCAAAACCAGATGTTGTCCAGCCACTTCTATTTGCAGTTCAGGTTGCAATTGCTCACCTTCTTAAGCACTGGGGCATCAAACCAGATGCTGTTCTTGGGCACTCTGTAGGAGAGGTCGCTGCAGCTCATTGCTCTGGTCTGCTTTCTCTTCAGGATGCAGTGAAGGTCATCTACTATCGGAGTGCTCTGCAGAGTGAAGTGATGTGTGGAAAGATGCTGGTCGTTGGAAACATAGCCATTACAGATGTTCTGGAAATTCTGCCTGTATATGCAGGGAAGATTTGTTTAGCTGCTGTGAACAGTCCAGTGTCATGTGTGCTGTCGGGTGAAAAAGAAGCAGTTAACAATGTGCACCAAAAGCTCCAGTCTTCAAATAAAAACAAAAACCTCTTCCTTCATGTCTTGGATGTGCCTGCTGCCTACCATAGTCATATGATGGACCCTATACTGGGCCAGATCAAAGACAGTATTGGATATTTGACCCAAAATGAAATGGATTGTGAACTGGTTTCCACAGTAACA
This sequence comes from Yasuhikotakia modesta, assembly GCA_036877545.1. Lineage (NCBI taxonomy): Eukaryota > Metazoa > Chordata > Actinopteri > Cypriniformes > Botiidae > Yasuhikotakia > Yasuhikotakia modesta. The sequence goes on from JBAJNP010002753.1 coordinate 13,206, forward strand.
GGAGAGATATGTAATCAAGAGGACTTTGTAACAGGTGAATACTGGGCAAGGAACATCCGCAAACCTGTTGCATTTGAACAAGCCATAAACACAGTTTCCAACAACAAGACAAACATAGTCTTTGTAGAAATTGGTCCAAGACGGGCTCTGCACAGGAACATTGTGGAGATCCTGGGAAATGACACCACAGTGCTCCCCTCAGTACTGCCAGATAAAGATCATGAGAGAATGCTCCCTCTTATATCAAAACTGTTTGAGCTAGGGGTCAATGTGAATTGGAACAAATTCTACAAAGGGTTTGAAACAGAGCCCCTGTGTTTCCCAAGGTATCGATTTCAGTGTCTCAAGAATGAGGTGTATTTTGAGGATGTAAGACGGGGTAATGAAACAATCTCACACTGCCCACATCCCTTGATAAGTTTAAGTAAACATGACACCAAAATGATCAAGTGCAACCTGTCAGAAAGTACCACTTCCTATCTTTGGGAACATAAAAGTAACGGTGTAGCCATTGCTCCAGGAGCGTTATATGTTGAACTGGCTTTTGCATCTGTAAGGGAAACTGCTGTCCCCAAAATGCCTCTTTCCTCATTACAGCTTTCAATCAATTTTCAAAGTTTGTTTGTTCTAACAAAGAATTCTCCTCCTCTTAGAATCACGCTGGACACAACTGCAGACTTGCAGACCTGCAAAACCTCATTTCAGATACAGTCCACTAAGACTGTTCACGCATCAGGCAATATCATCCATGTTGAGGGACCAGCCATGATAGAGCAACGAACCATTGACCTAAACACAGTGCTGAGAAGATGTCCATCAGTAATTAAAAGCAATGATGTGTACAACACTCTTCATGAGATTGGATTTGAGTATGGGTCCAACTTCAGGCAGCTGGGTGACATTCATTATGGAGGAGAATTCAAGGAAGCAGTAACTAGAGTCAGGATTCCTGAGGAATTACTCAACCATCTCCATGAGTATTGCTTGCACCCTGTGGTTTTAGACTACTTCCTGCAAATGTCCTCAGTTTTAACACTAGCCTCTAGCACAACCAGGCCTGGATTTCCTTCTGCAATTGGTAATATGGTTATATCTGCACCTCCACATAAAGAGATGTTCATATATGTGAGACTGACCAAAGAGATGTCTGACTGCTTTGAAGTTTGTGGCTGTTTTACTGACAAAGATGGGCATGCATTGATTGAGCTAAGAGATGTTAGATTTAGTTTTCTGGAGCGATGCATAGATATCAGGCAATCATGTTTCTTTGATAATCAGAAAATTGCAATTCATGCTGAGGGCAATTTTTCTACCAGAATTAAGGCTTTGGTTTTTGAGGACACTTTGGGAATAGCTGAAGGTTTAAAGTCACGCTTGCACCCTAAATCAGTATTTGTGCCCCTGCCTGATTTCACAAAAAGCCTAGTCTTAGACATCCCAAATGTGCTGTTGCAGTATTTTGGCAGTACAGCAGATTCTGATCCAAATGAGGTTCTGTTCATCTGGTGCCTTCAGAGTCTTTGTCACTTAAAAACACAAGAAATCCTGAAAAACCTGTCAGACAGCTGTGAACTTCTCCGTCAGGTTATTTTATCTGTAAGAAGGTACAGGCAGATATTCTCCATCCGTGTCATAACATACAGATCCGCTGAAGGGTCAGTTGATGATATAAACCCTGGCTTTGTGTTATCAGGCATGACAAGGGCTTGTGCTGCTGAGCTATCAGACATTGCATTTCAGTTGATTCACCTTTCATCGATGTCAAGACAGGACAAGGAAGCATTAGCCCATGTGATTTACTCATGTAAGAGTTACGAGTGCCCAGAGGTCATTATTAAACAAGGGAAGGTTTACTCCACTGTGGTAACTCAAACTCCCATTGCTGCAGTTAGGACTGAATCAAAACCACTACAATTTCAGGACTTCATTTTGCAGACCACAGATCCCTACAAAGTTAGAGGATTATCTGCTTGTCCAATAGACCATTTAACTGGTGCTGTTGAGAGAAAAAGCGTTGAGGTTCAGCTGAGGAAAATATGTGTACATTCATCAGACTATTTTCCAGTTTGTACTTCAGAGCTACAGTTTGCTAGGACAATGTACTGGAGCGAGTACACAACTCATAACCACAGTCTCATGGCACTTGACTTCAGTGGAACTGTTACTGCTGTAGGAAAGGATATCAGCAAACTTAAAGTGGGAGATCATGTTGTCTGTTGTTACCCCATAATTGCTTCTTCCAAAGTTGTCCTTCCAGAAGCTGTTTGCTACAAAATCAAAAGGCTACCGTTTCTGAAGGATGTTCCCTGTGTTTCATTCATTGTCCTGATCTGGGAGATTCTGCAGTGTGCATCACTCAACACCAAACAACAGCAAAAGTTGAGCATCTTATCAACTGTTAGTGACTCAGCTCTGGTTAAGATATTGGTACTCATTGCAAGTAAACTAGGTTGGAGTGTTTTCATAGAGGCTGAGTTATGCAATTTTATTCAAAATGCAAAGCAGTGTCATCTTCTGGTCATTATTCCTCCATATGATCACTCACTTTTGAGAGACATCATCGGTGTTGCCAATGCAAGTAACATTGTTGTATTATGTGAGCGTGGGCAGCCATCCATTTCATTGAATGTAATTCAGAAGAACAGCGAGACAACATGCTTACATGTTCTTGAGATGTCAAAAATCTTCCAGAAGTCACGTCTTATAGCTCACAGAGCTCTTATACAGAAATGGTTGAAAGGAATGCATTTGAATAAACCATGGCTTTCAATACAAAGCAGCACTTTTCATGCAGTCTCTTCTGAAGGTAATTTTCCACAGTCTACAGAGCTTTCTGGATCCTATTTCAGTGCAAGAACTTTGGACATGATAGCTTTGAGTAGTGATAATTCTACAAGTAAGACTTTAGTCATACCTTTGTGTCCAAGATCCAAGCAGATGTTCTCAAAGGAAGGCATATACATTGTTTCAGGAGGTCTTTCTGGTTTGGGTTTTGAAACTGTTAGGTTTATTGCCCACAGGGGTGGGGGATGCATTGTCACACTCTCAAGGAGAGCAGCATCTGAAAAGATACATGAGGACATGAATGCTCTCCAGAGAAGATACAGGGTAAGAATTCTCAATCTTCAGTGTGACGTCTCTGTGTCTGAGCAGGTTATGGAAGCCATCACTGTAATTGGACAACATTTTTCCCCTTGTCCAATCAGAGGGGTGTTCCATAGTGCTGCTGTGCTACATGATGGGTTACTGGAAACCCTTGATAGATCTTGTTTCCATAAAGTTCTCCAACCTAAAGTCTGTGGAGCTTTGAACCTTCACCATGCAACCCTTCACAGCCCAACGCTTGATTATTTTGTATGTTATTCTTCAATCTCATCCTTTATAGGAAATGCTGCACAAACTAACTACGCAGCAGCTAATTCGTTTCTGGACACTTTTTGTCACTTCAGACGCAACCTTGGTCTCGCAGCCCAATCCATAAATTGGGGACCCCTGAAACTAGGCCTGCTGATGAACAAAGACAATTTCCAACAATTCCTGGAAACAAAAGGCCTGGTAACTATGGATGTCTCAGAGTTTCATGAAGCGCTAGAGCAATGCTTATTGGCTAACAATACCCAGCAGGTCATCTGCAAGTTCAGTTTCAGGAACCTGAAGAACCATGTGTTTTCCCAGAACGTTTCCCTAAAGTTTCGTCTCTCAGCTTTGGTTGAGAACGGCCTGAAAAATGAGATTGTTGAAGATTCCAGGGTAGATGTTTGTTCATCACCAGAAGACTCTGTTAGAAGAATTCTCAGTGAACTTTGCAGTGTGGATGCAGATGAGATTAACGATGAAGCTTCTCTCAGCGCTCTAGGTATGGACTCAATGTTGGCCCTGACGATGCAAAACCACTTGTTTCAGGAGACAGGTGTGAATGTTCCTCTTGTTGCTTTACTTGATGCAAGTAGTACCCCTTCATCTCTGACTGCATTCATTAAACAGTGTGAGGACTGTGATGTTGATGTGCTCCTCTAATGCATTTGTATTTTCTGTCAAACAGGTTGCAATATATTGTACATAATTCAGGATTTTATTGAAATGTTGAAGAAAATGATGTATTTTAAATGCGATGTGTGAATTTAATTTTGAGCACTCTTGTTTTGTCTTAAAATAAACCTCTTAAAATGTGGTGTTGGTTAATTGTTGTGAGATTGATTATGGTAAATTCTGTGCTAGATCTGTGATAAACTTTATTTCTGTTACAATAAAATCATTAAACCATCATTAAATCATTTAAACATCTAATTTTCTAAACGTTTTTCTTGCTAAGTAATATGACAACATTTTTTTGTGACTGATTTTCAAACGCTGTCATACATTATTCACAGCTATAAAAACACAGGAAGTCTGAACACAAAATTGTTTGGATGAGGAATTTTTTCCCCTGCTGCCATTTATAAACGTGTGAATTGCCAAACAAAAATTGGTTTAAAGAATGAAAATATTCAGTTCTGTTAATCCGTAGACAATCCTCTTTTCATGAGCTGGGTGAGGAAACACAACAGAGGAAAAAGAGAGGGTGTCCCTTTAAAAACTTTGAACCACAATAAAGGCAACCTTTTTTAGTCTGAATGAAATAGTTAATAAAAACATCAGTTAAAATCACGTCATGCTTGTAATAAACATTTACACAAAATAAAATTCATGAAATAAAGCTGGAGAAAAATCTCACAAGCGTATATTTAGTTACGTGCATTTATCCATTTAATAAATTCTTCAAAGGTTATGTATAAAACTAAATATGCACTTTTCAGGAAAAGACATTAAAATAATTTTGGACAAATGACTTTATTAAAAGGTGCACGTTGTTTACATCAGTAAAAAAGAAACCTTTTTAACATGAGCGTCCACAGAAATCATAGGCTAAAGTTATTTAGCTAACTTAGTGCTTTAACTTACATAAACAAAAGAATTTTAACAAGATATGAACTGAAAATTACATAGTTTAGGAAGTCATAAAACTGCTGCCAATATCTGACAATTTAAAATTACAAACACACTTTAATACTGAGACACATTTAACTGGCCCACAACCTTTTATAAAAATATCTACCGGTTATGCAACAAATTGTGATTGAAACTGATAACTTGCTTAAACTGCCTTAATTTAAACACATAAATTGCAACACATGCAAACATAGACAGAAAATAAAGAGTTTTACAAAACAGCCACATTAGAACAATTTAAAGTAGAAAGGCTTGAATCTTCTGAAACGTGATTTCCTAACACACAATTCTGCTCTTCAGAGGCTTGTTCTGAGTGCCGGTTTACTGTAAAGATGGTGTCATCAAAGACTGTATACATGTGAACATCATAAGTCTGCATGTCCACTCTGAACATTGGGAAGGTGCTGGCCATACACATCTGATCACTCTGGAGATGATAGCTACTGCCAGTTATTGCCCATACGTCAGAGCAGGACTGACATGTTTGGTGGTTGTTCGGCTGAAATGCGTGATTGTCATAAACTCTCAGATCTTTAACCTCACCATCCTTTGACTTTGGTTGAACGTTGTTGGTGTGGCTAATCTTCATGGCCTGTTCCTCTGAACCCTCCTTGTTTTTAGCTGGCGTGCCTCTGCATATGTCAAAGAAGGTCAGGAAAACTGGAATAAAAGTGATGCCATGGAAAAGACCGAAGAAGATCACCAGGAACATGATTTTGAAGAATGTTCTAAAGATGTAGTTCTTTGAAGCAGACAACACCACCACGCCAAGGATGGTGGACACAGCCCCCTGCAAAATAGGGTAACCCAAATTAAATAAGGCTTCCACAGCCTTCTCATCTGCACTGGGCTTCTTATTGGACACAAAGGCATAAGATATGTGAGCAGAGAAGTCTACAGAGAAACCGATGCAAACCACAAGAATGATCATGGAGATGGTGTCTAAATTAACATCCCATAATGCCATGAACCCAGTGACCCCAACAATGACAGAAGCGATTGAAAACGTCACCCAGAGGGAGCAGAGGGGGTTTGGGATGAGCAGCAGAGAGATTACCAACATCACAGCTGTCGTCACGGCGATGTTCTGGATGGTGTTGCTGACTATGACAGCGTACTGGTCGTGGTAGATGAACGCAGGGTGGTAGACCAGCAGAGGCACCGGACACCTCTCTGCTGTCTCTCTGAGTCTGTTCAACATGTTCATCTCATCCAGAGCTGTGGAGATGTTTACCGTCTGGATGAAGAAGCGAGACGCATGGATGGAGTTGTTGGTGAAATTTACGTCCTGTTTAAAATCAGAGTAGAACCTCAGAAATGTTCCCAAATTGTCTTTGAAGACGTCTTCAGCACTGAGATTCAGTTTTGTGTGGTATCCATAGTACTTGTAGGACTTAATCCAGGAGGTGAAAATATCCTTTTCAATGAAAGACAAATTTTTAAAGTCCTCAATGCAGGTTTCTAGATCTGACATGTACTTTTCATCCCAATATGGAAATTCCTGTCGGACCACCACCATGATATTGGGCCCATATTCGGAGAAGTATGCCTTTTCGTCATCGTAGTATTTGACAACGTAAGAATCGTCGGCCGCCAAATTACGAAGATCAATTCCTTCCTGAATCTGGAAGCAGCCATAAATACTAATAGTCAGGTAGATGGAATACAACAGAATCACAGCGACTTTAGTCCACGATTTTGTCAGGAAAGGGCCGTAGTATTTTTTGAAGAAGTGGTTCATGGGTTGTACCTCCTCCGTGCCGGTGTGGGCGTCATAAGCTCCACCCACGCAACACAGTTCGTACCATTTGGACTGACCCGTGGGACACTCCTCTGGTACTTCCTTACAGGTCAGCCAGTGCTTGTTGCTGTTCTCCCGTCTCCCGTTAAGGACGAGGAAAGCGCCAAAGAACGTGATGCTGTAGATGTAGCAGAACAGGATGGAGGTGCTGGTGTACAAGCAGAAGGAGCGGACGGAGCGGAAAGGCGTCATGAGGCCGATGTAGAAGGCGAGAACATCCGTCAGCGTGGTGATGGTGATTGAGATCGCCGCCTCCTTGTACGTGTTTGCCAGGCGAGTTTCTGCTCGATCGTGAACGTTTGTCTGCTGCCAGCAGGAAATGAGGATAAACATGTCATCTACCCCAATTCCTGTTCATACAAACACAGAAAACAACAACTTTACAATAAAATATATTTACATGACAGGGTAAAATGGGTTTTTAGATGCTGTAACTGGTAAATATTTCTTTTAAGCGTTTCACAAATGCTAATCATAGTTGTTAATGTTCATCTGCAGTGGAAAGAAAGTCTTGCAGTGTAAGAATACATTTTAAAAACACATTATTATCTCTAAATTATCAAACACAAGACATTGTGTCATTGCAGCATCATTTTTATCATTAATTACCTAATATCAGGAAAGGCGAATTAGCGACTGTCATGACAAACGGGACGCCGATATGTAACATCATCCCAAACGAGGACAGAACCGCCAGCCCAGCAGAAAACACCCCAAACGCTGCGACCCAAACTTTGTTCCTGACACAGTCAAACCTGCAAAACACACAACACAGCATCTTTACATGCAAACATTACAGTGAACATATAAAATACAGTAATAAATAATAAATAATTTGAATTATAAATGTTTTATATATATATATATATACACATAAAATTTCATCAATTTTTAGGGAAACGTTTATTAAACGTTGCTATTAGTGAAACGTTTTGAAAAGTTACAGAATTACAAAATGTTAGAATAACGTTCATATTAATAACATTAGTAACATTAATGCAATGTCTAAAAACATTTTAAACATTCTTTAAAAAATTAAAATAACATTTGTGAAACAACAACATCTGTTACCTAATGAAACATTGGGGAAACGTTTTCACAACCTAAAACTGTCAGCTGTGTACGAACCTCAGACAGGAGAGAATGGAGAACGTGATGGCGATGACATATGTGATGGAGAAGAGAGGAATGACATCCTTCGTGTTTGCCTCGAACTCCACCTGCCTCGACAGAGATGTGGAGTGCGTCACCTGGGGGCAGAAACATCACAGTGACGTCGCAACGTTCCTGGATGACGCCATCGAAGTGAACAGTGACGTCAGAGAAAGATCTCTACAGTAAATTCATTTATTAATAATTACACTCATCATCATCATCATCATCATCATCATTTAAACAGCTCGAACTGATCAACTAAAAAGCTGGATTTTACCGCACGTGTGATATAAATAATCTCCATACTTAGTAAAAACACTTCAATGAAATAGAAAGAAAATGAATAAAATTTTCCTACCTTAATGTAGTTCAGTGACAGATTGGAGGGAAACACCTTGAGAAATTCGTTCAGCCATAAATCCGTCCGGGAGCGATTGTCGTCCTTAAGGAAATACATGAGGCGCACGGCTTTGGCGCTTATGATGACGGAGGAGTTCATGTTCACCCCACCAACAGAATAACCCAGAAAAATGGACGAGAACCCGAAACGAAAGAAAGGAAACGTGAACTCTGTCTTCTCCACGTCTTTGCCATAATACCTGTAAATGTCCAGGATCTTGTTGGATATGCACTTCTTGTACTTTCTCGTGCAAAGTCCCTCAAAGGTGAGCATCTCGCGCCCCGTGGACACGTTCAGCCCCCTGACTCTCCGGTCCAGGGTCACAATCTCCTGAAAAGCGGCATCGAGGAAGATGTTGGAGGATCTGGAGACCGCTATGAAGGACGCGTAAACCCCGTCCGTGAAGAGCCTTTGGTTGGAGAACATGGAGTCGTTCAGCGGAAAGTTCTCCCGCACGAACCGGCGCTCCAGTTTGGCAGGACCGTTCACCGGCGTGAACTGGTCCTCGATGTCATTGGCCTCACGTTCCTGTAGGAAACAAAACCCGCTTCCCAACACGGCAGAGATAAAGAGAGGAGAGATGAAGAACCACCACGGGTAGGTTCCCACGAACCGGCCGAACCTCTGCAGGCAGATGGAGATCGGCCTCTCCACGCAGTCTGTGGTGCAGCCGGCCATGTTCACCGGCATTTTGAAAGATTATAGAGGAAAGTTTCAGGGGGGAAAAGTTAGTTAAATTAGAAGATTGTACAGACAGATCCCTCAGTTTCTGAAGTTTGAAGCGATTAGAGTTTGAACGATTTGCGTAAAGTTAGAAATCAAACGCAGCCGCAGGTGCATCATTCATACGAGCTTTGGAAAGATCTTGACGCATTTCTACAGGGTTTAAAACGAGCGACCACTCACGGCGAAAAGCGCACAAACACATTCACAGGTTGACCAACAAACACAAACTACCAGAATGAAAGGTTTCTGTAATCTGTCCTGGATGTCATCTCATAATATCCAGGTCTATAGTAATATATCATACAGAAGTTTTGCATGATATCATAAATAACCAATAAATTAAAAAGCAATACTTTGCAAGCTGTTCCTGTGCAGAAATATAAATGGACGCAGGCCACAAAAGTATTACACACTTCACAAAACACATCAGCATGTAACAAAACATCAAACCAAGTGGCATGTCTTCAAAGAAACTTAACATTATAATATATATTTAAAACTTAATTTATAAACTTTAATAAATTCTGAATGGCAATTATATAATACAGCTTTATACAGCTAATAATGCTTATTTATACAGGCACTGAATATTTAATATTCAATATTTAGCTCATATATATTGAAATAACTGCACCTGCATGTAGACCATATATATGTATAGGTATATATATATATATATATATAAAAGGTCTACATGCAGGACTAGTTACTCCAATTCCACATTTAATAAAACTTACATTCTGTTATGAATGAAAATCTGAACACATCTCATAAATGCATAAATGAATCGGCTGTAACTTACGGTTCTGTTTCTGCTCTTTTGGATCCATCAGCGACATCAGGGACGTGAGGAATGACATTCAGGTCCATTAATGAAGACAGAGCTGCATTCATACACTTTAATTACCCCAGTGTTCAACTGACCAACAAATGGGGCTTCAGCTTTGATAACTGGGGCATCAGATTATTACCGCTCAGTTGCTTTAATGACAGAGCAGTTATGTTGAATGGTACCAGAGCACAGGCTACCTGAATTTCTCATCAGTGTTGCTGCCATTTTACCTTTTCCCAGAGAAACAAGTTGTGAGACAAAAAACTCACCACTAGATGGTGCTGCACATCACTGCATGTACCACATGTTGTCATGGCGACAGGTGTCAAGGATAGAAAAGGTTGTCATGGCGATTGTGAATGAAGGGGAGTGACGTAGCTGCAACTAGAGGTTGTCATGGTGACTGGGGGTGATTCTAATGTATTATGCGTGTCCTTGTTTGCTCTCCAGGGAATGATGCAAGGACAGCAGGAAAAACACCTCCACATAGGATTGCAATGTTACCTCACTCACGCCTCTCTCCTCGTTCCCAGAGGTGTGATTAGAGAACCGAAAAGTCCATCAAGGTCGCTGACCTCGATCGGTTTCCGGGTCACGGGTTTGAGAACGGAGGAGTGAGAAAATGAGGAAGCATCAATCTGAGCATTGAGGAAACTGTGTGTGTGTGTGTGTGTGGAGGGAGATGGGAGGGGCGGAGCTGTCATCAGTGGTTGTCATGGTGATCAGGTCAAAGGGAAGCAGGGCTGATGAGAGTCTGTTTCTGTGGAAGAAATTCTAGGACTTAAGATGACATAACAAATTATTTATAAATATATGCAACAAATACATTTTTTCCACATCACATCATACAATCATCTTTTATTACAAAACCACATTACAAAAAATCAATAGTTACATAAATATTTACAGCACATTTACACAATTTAGCAGTATTATATAGGTTAACAAATTTAAGCTGAGATCAACATGTTTTAGATATTATGAATTAAATCCATTAATCATAATTAATATTTCAATAATCTTTGGTTCACTCAGATTCGCTCACCACACACAGCCACCTTTAAACTTTAGTCCTAACATTATTTGACAGGGAAACCTTCACTAATGTAGAGCAGAGATCAGTTTCACTCCCAGTGGATGGAGAGCATCTTACAGCTGAGGGCCCAGAGCTGCTGGGCCATGTTGTCATCCATCGCCGCTCTGGAGCAGCTGGCTGGAGCACAATCACTGTGTGGAGAGATGGATATAAACTCACTGCTTCTCACAGACCGCTAGCAACAGCAAGCTAGCTCTGAAACCACACAATTCCCTTCTTAGCGCTCTTCAAAGCCACACCCACCTCAACAGTGTGCAAGAGGTAAGCAAATACATAGTTTGACAGGCAAGCAGGATATCCAATCACTGCACATGGACTGAACGCAACGATTGGAGGAACGTTGTATGATCCTGTGGCTTTTACACAAGATTTAGGTCTGTGAGACTAAAGACTGCAGACCTAACCTGTCATTTCCCATTTCTACTGATGGCTTCAATTCGATTTGAATCGACTGACCTGTAATATTTGCCACTTTCTGTCTCCAGTTCAGGAGCCACAGCGCAGTAGATTGTAGTCTGAGCCCCCTGCTCTGATGTTTTAGTGAAGGGTCGAATCATCCACATGACGGCCTGCTGAGGTTTATTCAAGTGTCTCCACAGTTCAGTCTGCACAACTCCAGGGTGGAGAGCATAAGTTGTCACTCCAGTACCTGAGACACCACACAAATGAAACAATGCGTTTACAGACCATTGTCTAACATTGTTTAAATGTTAGTAATGCTAGAACATTCCTAGAACATTCCAAATAACATTTCTGCTGCTTAATTGTAATGTTAGGGAAACGTTTGAGATGTTCCGAGATGTTCAGACAGACCTTCCAGTCTCGTGGCCAGCGAGCGAGTGAACAGAATATTGGCCAGTTTGCTCTGACTGTAAGCTTTCTGCTTGTCGTAATTGTTCTCGCTGTTGATGTCCTCCAGGTTGATGGAGCCCCACTGATGAGCCATAGACGAGACGTTGATGATCCTGGCTGGTGCTGATCTTTTTATCAAGTCCAGTAACAGGAAAGTTAACAGGAAGTGACCTACAGGATAAAGTCACATTTCTGATGACCCTGATGATAGTCACACTCAAAAAACGTTAAGAAATCATTCACTCACCCATGTGATTTACCCCAATTTGCATTTCGAAACCATCAGCGGTTTTTCCATATGGACACACCATCACTCCTGCGTTATTGATTAGAATGTCCACTTGTTTCTCTTCTGTGGGATCAAATCCACAGCCGTCACCTCACTGCCGCACGACTTCACATTTTAAAGACACATTACAAAGCATTTCTGTACGGATCTCACCAGCATTAACCTTCTCTGCAAATTCTCTAATGGACTTTGAATCTGCCAGATCAAGACTGCTGGTCACAACATCCTGGTTTCCAGAAGATTCAATCACTTCCTTCATGGCTTCCTTGGCTTTTTCCATATCCCTGCAGGCCATGATGATTCGAGCCCCTGAGGACCACAAACAGAGATGCCGTAAAGCAGACAGACTGTCGTAGTGAAATCACGACAGCTCGGACCGTCTACCTCTCTTTGCCAGGTCGATGGCAGTGTTTTTGCCAATCCCAGTGTTGGCACCAGTAATGATCACTGTTTTACCGTCCAGTCTGACATTTGATGACCACGAACGGAAACGATTCCTGAATAAAACACAATGCATTCATTTTGTATTAAAACAATTGTGGTCGTGAATTAATATGGCGACACGTTTCAGCGTCAATGGAGACGTTTCAAAACAATCTGTCCTAGAAATCAAAACTAATATAATATAAAACTAAAGGCCATCAAAACTAATATGATTAAATATGTTCATAATAAAACCATCAGCCCGATACTGTATCTCACTTCCGCATCACAACGCAATAATAATACAAGGTATTGAGCAAGTTAGTTTTGTAACTAATCGTGTCAGTTATATCTACTATAAGAGAACATCCATTAAATAATATTAGCAGAATAAAAACAAATGTCTTCTCACCTCAATGCTTGCATTGTAAAAGCATATAAAGGCGCACAAGTTGAAGATTTTGATATAATTGAAGCGAATGGACTACAAACGCTGAACCTGCGCGTCATATGACGTTTACGGAAGCGCAGTGGGTTTGTAGTTCGCTATTGGTCAGAGACAGCAAAGCTCCGCCTCCTCTGTGTTTTTAAAACAGCGTTTTTTGTACCGTTAATAATAATTGTTTATTTATTAAGTATTTTATGTCATATACACAAATATTATTAATAAAAATGGACAAAATAGGTTTCATTAAAATCGGAGTCGATTCTTGGTGTGACCAGCAGGTGTCAGCAGATACATTGTGAAGCTGCAAATAATATGATAATATGATGTAAATATTCTGCAAACAGGTTCTTTAATATTAATAAATATTAAAGAAGCAAAACACATACATCCACAAAACAAACACCTTCTTAAAAAGCATGTATTCACCTCTATAAATGTCTATGACACCTTGAATCCTCATCATGTTCCCAGCTAACAATTTTAGGAACGTTTTCATTACATAATGATGAAAATGTTATTTTAAATGTTGTAGGAATGTTCAAAGGTTCCAGTTGTTATACATTGTTTGACTGTCTTATGCTTGATTGTAAGAGAGCTCCACTAACAACTGAATATGATAATAATGTATAAGTTATATAATCATTTTTGATATACATCATATATAATGTTAAAAACGTGAAAGAACCTTGTGAGAGAGAACGTTAGCCAGCGTTCTGAGAATGTTCCCTGTCAGCTGGGCTGTGTGAGGTGAATGCGGTGGTCACACAGGGAGGTATGTGGAGGAGGAAGTATATAGTCAGCAATCAGATGATAGTATACAAACATTTCCTTCCCATGATTCAGACGGTCACTGAGAAGGAGAGCTATAATTAAATCACCTCATGTTTGTGGTGAGACCAAATTTAGATTTACTTCACACAAAACAAACTTCCTATGCTAACAGAAGTTCTCTTGCTGATTTACAGCTGGTGTCTGGCTACATGTTAGAAACACCTAAACTCAGCCCTAGAACATCAGCTAACGTTCTCTATCAGCTCTCCCAAAGTTACCAAAAACTTAATGTTAGCAGAACTTTTATATCGTAAAAACACTATTCTTGAGTTCTTCTGGAGTTGTTAATGGAACCTTTTAAAAACGTTACAGAATTTAAAACACGTTTGAATAATATTCTTAAAAACAAACAAAAATGTTATTGCAACATCTTGAAAATACTGCATGTTTTGAATGTTTCTAGTTTTTTTTGTGTTGTGATTTGTTGTGCTAGTTTTGTTGTGATTACAGGTTTAATTGTTATGCAGATTAAACAGTTTGTGTTAGAGGAATGGATTCAGCCTCAACAAACTAGTTTCCTAAGAACTAGCACCTCAGGCTCTCCTCATCTGGGTAAAAGGTAAGACTAACCAGATTGTCTCAGTGCATCACTCAACAGCAGGACACCTCCTTAATACATGTCTCCACTGACAGTGAGTTAGTTGCCAAGCCAGTGAAAAAGACTGAGGAACAGAGAAACTGTGTATGTTATTTTTCGACCCTCACTGTCTGGAGCAGCTAATAAACGCAGCTCTATAATTAGCCAGCCTGCACTGTTAAATATGGGCTATTCTGTCTGTTGCTTGTTCTGTCAACATAGCCTGTGTCTGTTAAAAACAAGGAAATACAAGACAGTGTTTGAGAGTACAGGAGACAAGAAGAACCATGCAGGCATTTACATGTTCCTGTAGCTTAACTGGTAGAGCGTCATGCTTGCAACGCCACGATTATAGGTTTGTTTTAATGGAAAGCATTAAAAATATTCATTTAGTTAATAGAAACAGTGTCACAAAATTACAACGTTTACAAATCCAATTTTGCCAATTAAAAGGTTTTCATTCAAATTATTTTCAACGTAGCTGATGGCAAGTATTTTTTTATTTGTGTGACTTCATGTTAGACTCAGAGAAAGTTCTTTTGTCTTCACTAGCGGTTGTGTAATGTGATTTCTCCTTTATCATAATTCTGCCACTGTTTTGATACGTTCTTTTGTCACAGCGGCTCATGTGAGCTGGAGAATAATGATGCCTGTCTTAGACTGTCAGCATGTCCTTTCATGACAGATCCAAGTTTCTCATACGAACATTGAGAACTGTTAATTTCTTAATACCCTGACGTCAGTCGTTTCACTGGCATTTACATTGTCTTGTTTTTGTGTTTATTTGTTTGTTTGTTCTGAATTATTGATGAGAGGATTTGAGCATTGTGTGAACACCCTTGAGGTGGTTTTGAAAAGACGCCCTTTTTTTAGACGCCCTTGGTTTGCTTGCTGTGGGAAATTGCCTCCATGGTCCAAAGAAACGTAGCGCTGTAGGTATTAGCCAGCTAACAGTTTTAGATCGTAGGAACGTTTCTATAAAGATCCATTAAGAAACAAACAAAGTTACTTTGACCACTGCTTGGTTAAAAGAACAATATTCAAACATTGTAAATTTTTAAAAAGAAGAAAGCTTTAAAAAAGTTCCACTGTCAATATAAGAATAGCGATTTTAATATATCACAAAACAAAGAGCTAAACTTTCTACTAACATTACTGCTACAATATTGTTTGCTGATATTTTAAGAGAACGTTACCAATGTTCTGAGAATATGATGTTAGCTGGGTATAATCTTCAATTAAAATGAAAGGGTCAGAATTATGTTATCAGTTAATCTCTGCTGCTAAACTTTAACCGTTTGCTAACACCACAGTCTGTGATGTCGCCTACATATCTCACAGTTCTGCAGTCAGTCGTGAAAATGAAACCTCCCACACAGACCATTCAGCCATTTTTGCAGCATTTAAAAAAAACAAAATGGGAACGGCTTCACTGGAAATGACCTGCAAATGACAGTCTATTCGTTCATCAAAGGGGGGGAAATTAAATTTCGTTTATTTTTAGCAAGCAGGTCTCTTCACATTTTCTGTTTTTCTGTCTGTTGTTTGTCAAAGGTGTCGCAGATGTAAAACTCACACAATCTCTTTTCCCCACAGATTAAATTACAGCATTAATTCCTGTTGCTCTCACCTGATTCCAGCTTCAGTAGAACAGATCACGTCAACAACAAAGGGCTCAGCCGTGTTCGGCCTGTAACAGATTAGCAGAACATTGGCTTACGTTCTCCAAAGGTTCTTTAAAGTAATTAAAAATCCTTCTTGTGGTAAGATTAGTAGAACCTTTACGTTATAAATCATGTATCAAAAAGGTTAAATCAAGTGGTTAATAGAGCATTTTAATAACTTAGAGAATGTTTACAAAATAACCAACAAACAATAATAATTTAAACTAAATGTCCTGAACGTTCCTAAAACTGTATAAAATAACATTTAACATTTTTTGTTACTAATGGAAGCGTTAATGAAACGTTTACAACCTAAACTTGTTAGCTGGGTGTAGTTTGGGGTTCCGTCTGAACATGACCCAACTTATTTTAGCGTGTATTATAGGTCAACAGCTCTGAGCAGTAACTCATGTCCACAGATCTCCACCCACAGCTGTGAGTCTGTGCCAGTTTAGCTGTGCTGAGATGCTGTAATACTGTAAGACGGTTGTAAATTCTCCTCCAGTGAAGAGCTTTGAGGTCAGCGGACCATAGACACATTCAAATAAACCACAGAGGCCTAAAATAAAACGAGTAAATAAACACCATTAAATGTGTGTCAGATATCTGAAATCTTGAGTGTCTTGAATCAAAATGCAGAGCTGAGTATCACAAAGATCTTAAGCTACGCTTACATTTAGTCATTTGTCAGACACATTTATCCAAAGTGACCGAGAAACATCACAATTTCTTTTTGAAGCCCAACAACTGACTTCAAATGAACTCAAAATGTTAATATAACACCAAATGTTTATTATTTAATGTTTTCAGCATTGAGTTTATTTGAAATAATCAGGAATTAGCGTTTAAAGGAAACATGGGAAACGACTTTGGCGTCACATGAAGGATGTTTGTCACAAACCGTCTCTGAGCGAATCAAATGTAAAAACACAGCTATTCCTGTCTCAGAACAAATAAACCAACCTGTGTCCACAGAACATGTTAAACACATCAGAAAAGACATGACAGCAGGAGTAACGTTAGAACATCATATGCCATATATCAAAAACATCATCCTTAAGTTGTCATCGTTTAAAATCATCTAAAAACTTTACACATTTTTCTTAAAACCAGACAGCAACGTTAATACAATGTCTAAACAACTATACATTCTGAATGTTCCTACAAGACCAGGTAATAATGGCTATTTTAGTCTGATGTTCTGCTAAAAGACATTGTTCATCCGGGTTTGTTGTTTTGTTCCTCATCATATTGATCTTTAATGAAGGCCACACTGTCTGTATTTCAGGTCACTAGTTTGTGACAATCAGTCACTGTATTTATTGAACCACCGGCCCAGACAGGACAAATCATCCGGCACAGAGGTTTTTAAAGTCTGTACATCTGTAGTTGTTCTCACATAATCACGGGTGGTTTAATGGTTTGTAAAGAAACATCTTTACAGACTTTATTGAGCTGCTGGACCAGAAACAAAATCAGTATGTTGGTTCTGTTCTACAAAATCCATTTATGATCCATCAGTGTGGATTATGCATATGTTTTTTAAATGGCTGCAAGTGATAGATCCACATAAATACACACACACACACACACACACACACACACACACACACACTTTCAGTACTGACTGCAGTGAGGCTGCAAACACACAGATGTTCCCCTGAGATCTGCTTTATTCTCCAGGAAGGAAATAGATCAGATTCCCTTCTGAACTTCACAGTCTAACAGGATGAACTGCTTCACGCTGCCTCAGATTTTACAGACACTCAGACCTCAGAGAATCGCTGGTGTTTTTCGATTGGCTCTGTCAACAAGAAGGCGGGACTTCCATCGCTACAGCGGCCATATTGTGAGCTGCTCTTTTCCCCACGCAATGAAACACAAGTGCAGCATCTTGTTAATATATATAATCTTTGCAGAAGTGGTCAGGCATACAACTGTATAGTGCTGCATTTCTCTAATGCGACACCAGTGCTGCGTTGGTTAATGGACTAATAAAATCCTGTTAACTGTGTCATTAATCCAGCTGGTACATCTGTGGAGGATTAAAACAACCTTCACGATTTGCAACGATGTGGATTTAACTAAGACGCTTACAGCTCTGTGTTCTATATAAAGATAATGAGATCTGCCTCTCTCTGCACAGATAGTCCAGACCCATAATTTGAGGTGCTGAGGTTTTAACTTTCATCATCCAATCTCACAATGAGCCTCATTGTTTTATTATTAGGGGTTAAACGACTCTGTTGTGGATTTTGATTATTTGCTCATTTTGTTTCCTGAAACGGTGCTGAGCTCAGTGTGCATTTGTGAATTAGTGCTACTAGATTAAACCAACCAACAAATGAATAAGAATGCAAACCTTTGTTAGTCGCCAAGCTGCTTTTGAAAATACAAACGTGTGTGAATCCTGTCAGGAAATGCCTAAATATTCTGATGAAAGATTTCATCATTATTTAGTCATTTCCTCATGAATTACTCACTGAGTTTTCAAATCCTCTATAATGCTGTAAAATAAGATGAAGTTTGGATGAGATACAGTGAGGTCCGTTTGAAACCACACTGAAAATCCAAAATATCTCTCTCTCTATATATATATATATATAATGTAAAATATAACATTTTCAGAAGATTTGAAGAACTATTTACATGGCAATTACTTTAGACCTGTTCCTGTTTCTTGAGAAATTTGCTTGTGGTTCTTGACTGATTCAGCTGTACTGGAGGCATTTATAGTCAGTGTAAATATTTGTGTAACTTATGTGATAGTTTGAAGCCGAATGTCACGGACGGGTCAAATAAAAGATGGGAATCTTTAAACATCCCATCAGGGCATTTGTGTCTGTAAATAAAGAGTGTGTGAAGCGACTCTGTCCACAAACATCACCCCACAACTGTTTCACACTCATCGCTGGTTTAAAACAACTCTAGTTTAGTATCTCACGCTGGTTGTTTGTAAATATTTTCCAGGAAACCTGCAGACCGATTGTAGAATGCTTTGGCAAAGCTTCAGTTCTAAGATCTGACCAATCCCAAAGGAGGAAGTCTGATGATTTCATGTCTTACAGTATCCGACCTGTTTTAGCTCCAGTTGAAACATGGAGATGTTTGCATTGGCAACACGTATGTTTCCATAGTGCCGGTTTGTGACCTTGTGTTACGCTCGATCTGGCTTCTAGTGTGAAAGATAAACGAGGGCAGAAAGTCTCTGAATATCAGATGAGTTTGACATTCAGTCTGTAATCTTTTAATCACCCTTTGGAAAGTGTTACCATAAAAATAAGATTGTATCAGCCTGTGCTGTTAAACTGCAGTCATCCGCAGAGTTCGGCTGCAGGTGTGATAGATCACATCTTAATACGTGAAACTACACTCAGCAAATCAAGAGAGTCAAAAGCCTTTCTGTAACGCAGAACACAGGCATGAGATGAGACGCCTGTTGTGATCACAAAGTGTGTGTGTGTGTTTCTGACAAACCTATCATCAGTCTGTCTTTAGTAAAGCTTCTCATCTGTATTTAGATTTAAATCATTGAAACAATAATTCAGATCTACACAGGGTCACAAACAAACTAAAAGATGTATTTTTTATTTTACATAACAATTGTTATCATAATACCACATACATCATATACATTCATATTTTACACATATAAACACAATGATATGATACACTGGACAGCTTTTTAAATACAGAAACCTTACATTACAGTAAGCATTGTGTTTGCTTACATCTTAACTCACACATTCCTTTATTAAAAAGTGTTTAACACACTAAACGTTTCCATGCAGGTCAGAGTCACATGACATGAGGTTCTGTGTAATCTGTACTGTACAGTGTGTATCTCAGCCAACAATATTAGGTTGTAATAATGTTTCCCCAAAGGTTATTTAAGTGAAAAAATAACCCAGTTTTAATCCAGTTAATAATGTTTTTCTCAGTTAAACATTTTTTAAAAATTCCACTAACAGTTAAAGAATAACTTTTATGCTAACTTTAGCCAATGACACGCAACCATGACATGCAACATTTCTGCAATGTTTTTGATACTTAAAGAGAACCTTCCCTGTTCGCTAGGATGTCTTTTCTGGCATATATTTAACTGAAACAGTGATACATCCTGTTGTTCGGTTCCTTATCAAACTTTTCCTCACCAGACAGCTAGACTCTCCTGAGGAAATGATAACAATAAGATGTTGTTTCCTCAGTTTTCTTTCATCTGGATATTTAAAGATTCATTGTGTTTCTCTCCTGTAGACGTTTGAATGTTAATGTTGTGAATGAATCAGCAGGAGTTTATCAGGTATGTGAAACTAACAGCAGGTTTAGACAGTGTCAGTTTAAACTCTCAAACAAGTTTGTTCCTGGTGAAATCGCTTCTCTGTATACAGCACAAAGGATTTCTCTTAAGCCTGTCTATATGAACACCTCGTGAGTAATGTGTCGGCTGCCGGACTGTTTTGAGGTTTTAATTGTATCTTTAGTTTCCAGGGAGTTTAGCAACAGTGAGGTCAGGTTACCGCAGACTGACTCAACTAACAAATGAACAACTCCCACGCTGTTAAGATATACTACATATTCAGTTTCGATGTGAAGCACTGACAGATTGTTTTACTCCCATTGTCAAAGCATTAACACACACATACATGCATGTAAACATATGCACACGCGCACACACTCCTACACATACATGCATGCAAGCACGCACACACACACACACACACACATACAATGCATGCATGCAAACACACAAAAACACACACACGATTATTTATTCAATTTAGTCAATTAGTCTGTTTATAACTTCACACTATATAACTTATAATGGAACTGAAAGTGGCATGATTTTGTCAGTTATAGCTTCCTGTACCCGAAATGTGACCTCTGCATTTAACCCATCACTGGTGAGGAGTGAACACACACTGTAAGTCATGAACACACACACACACCCAGATCACTGCAGCACCCGGGCAGCATTCGGGGGTTAGGTGCCTTGCTCAGCTGTCCCCAGGTATGTTTTTAATATAAGCATATAAAACATATTACTATTACATAAGCATATAAAACTCTTACTGAAGTTTAAGGATCCATAAAACCTCAACTGCATTGCCTTCATCTCAAAGGTTTCTCTGTGGTTTGTTTTATAAAGATTGTGTCCTTATTTTTTGGGTCTGTTCCAGTTTAATCGTCTATCATCTTAATCCACACAGACATCCGCTCAGAAATGAGGATTTGGGCTGTTTTGGAAATAATCTCTCTCGAAAGATTGATTTTTATCACGTTAGCATGCATTTATTCAATAAAGGCTCTATGGTGAATCTCTGTGTGTATATAATCGCTGCGTTTGGACGCAGTTCTGGTCTCTGCTCTGCTTAAATCCTAAATCCACAAAATTATTTTAAAATTAAGATCATAGCAAAGCTCCAATTTCAGTAGCCATGACTGCAGTCCACACAGGAAACTGTTATAGTTCTTTGGACTGATGCACTGAGCTGTTTGAAAACGTATTAATCATAAAATCAATTTTGCCGTTCACATCTTTGTTAAGTATTTTACAGAGGCCTGAAAGCATACATGTCTTAAATTGGTCATTTTGTGCACTTACAGTTTAATCGATTTACTGAGTTTTGCTGAATAAAAGAATCAATTTCTTTCATAAACATTAAAAACATCTTCATAGTGACTCCAGACTTTAGAAGGATTATGTTCATCAGGCAAGATTAGAGCAGAACATTAAAAAAGTGTCTCATCATCTGTCCTGCATCAGTTCTGCAGGTACAGTGGATGATGTTTATATACTGAAGCGCTCTGGCTGTGATCTCATTTAGAGAATCTGTCCTCTGACCTTTATCATGACTGTGGTGAGATGGAGGGCAGACGTCTGTCGACAGGTGCTGAGGTAAGAAACTTGACCCTGTTAGCCCACGGAGAAACTCAAGCTGGCGTATCTCTGTACTGAAGCGTTCCCTCACACTGCGTTTGTGGCTCACCCAGCTAACATTTTCAGGTTGTGAGAACGTTTTCCTAACGTTTTTAGGTCACAAAGACGATAAAAACATTACACTGAAGGTTTTAGAAACATTCCAAAGGATTTTAGACGTTTCACTATTTAAGAATGACTTTTTTAATATGAATGATCTTTAATATATGTAACGTAATACTGTTTAAAAAAATCTACAATACTGCAGGAACATTTTTGAGAACATTAGCAAACGTTCTGAGAATGTTCCCTGTTAGCTGGGCACCCACACAGGAGAGGAGATAAAAACACCTGAAGAGATGAAAGACAGAAACAAATAACAAACTGTTTGTTATTCAGCATCAGGCCTGTATTAAACTCTGTCTGATTCTCTTGGTTTCTCTTGCCTCAGGTGAGACACAAGCGCTCAGATACATTCAGTGTCTGTTCCCAGACCCATCTAATCATTTAAAACCAGGAATCTGGTTACACTTGTTTCCTCTCTATCTGATTCTGTACCTCAGCTCTTTAATTGTTCTGCAGAACTAGAGTTACAGGTTTGCAGATTTAACGTGACATGATCCGTCCCACACAGCCTGAATTATTTACGTGACTTTTTTTTGCACCGTTTGTTGTAAAATCTGAGGAATGTAAAAATACCTGATACAAACTCGATTTAATGTGAACTGATGAGCCATTGTAAGTGTTTTCTAGTGATGTGAACCCTGTGACCCTGTGTTGTTAAACTTCTGAAAACTTTTGAGAGAAACTTTTCTTTCTGTGTTTAATTAAACGCAATGTAACTAGTCTTATACAGCATCTACATTTATATACGATATGCAAAACATACTATATTAATATATGTTATATTCAAGTTAAATGCATTGAACACATGTGATAACTAATATCACATCAGTCAGGTAACACAGTCTCACATAGACTCGCATGTTAATTTGCTTGTAAATGTTTCACAGGTTTTCTGTTTGCAGAAACGCCACAGTCGCGCGTTCGCCGCGGCGCGTTGCTAGCGAGCGTTTCCGACTCTCTTCTACGGAAGCCGCGCGTCACGCGCTTGTTATACTTTATTTTTTATCTCTATATAACTTACATTTACTCATATATAACTTACATTTACTCATATATAACTTACATTTACTCATATATAATTTACATTTACTCATATATAACTTACATTTACTCATATATAATTTACATTTACTCATATATAACTTACATTTACTCATATATAACTTACATTTACTCATATATAACTTACATTTACTCATATATAACTTACATTTACTCATATATAACTTACATTTACTCATACATAACTTACATTTACTTATATATATATATAACTTACATTTACTCATACATAACTTACATTTACTCATACATAACTTACATTTACTTATATATAACTTACATTTACTTATATATAACTTACATTTATTTATATATTAAGGAATAATCTTGCCATAGTTTGTTCATGTACGATACGATTGCTGTTTAAACTGTGTAGGACTTTGCGTGCAGAATAAAATGTGGTTTCTTTGTTTGTTTTTCTATTATTTCTATACCATTAATATGTTCTTATACTGGGTGTACCAGCTGTCAGCCTGGGTGGATCAGTAGTAACACACAAACAAAAACAGACAAACAACAAACAGATGTTTTAGAGGCGTGAGACGTGAAAAATGTCTCTGCTGGAGGAGAAACATGTTTTATGATAGCAGGTGAACAAATACTTAACAGTTATATTTTAAAGTTACATAGTTTCAAGTGACTGGATTAGTTGTGCTGAAAACTCTGATGGTTGGATTGTCTGGTAGTTTCATTAGAGTTTTTAAAAGTTCATTTTACTATAATTATTTTCCTATATACCCAGCTAATAATTTTAGGTTGTACTAAAGTTTACATGATGTTACAAAATTGTAAAACGTTTTTGTAATATATATTTATATAATGTTAAACAATGTTCTACTTTTGATATCTTTAGAGAACTTTAAAAGAACGTCAGCCAGCATTATGAGAACCTTCTGGGTACGTTTTATTTTCATCAGGCATTGCTTTTGCACAACCACATCAGAACAGACCTCCAGCCACTGCCTAGCAGCCACAGTGCTGAGAAACGTGTATTTGGTGTTAGGAAAATTCTCTGTGGTAGAAATTCTTCAGAAGGTAGAAGGAGATGCAGAGGTGAAATGTCACCATATCTGATCATCAGATGTGCTGATAAACTGAAACAAGTTACTGAGAAAAAACATTTCTTATCGATAACACCTAAAAAAACATGAGCTGAGACACCACCACAGACATCTAACTAATAAAACATCACTGGTGGGTGACCAGGTGTTAGCAACCTTCCTAAATTTAGAGGGAAACTACCGTTGAATGTTAACAATAGCTTAGGAACTTTCCCTAAATGTTTCCATTAAGTTACAAAAACATTAAAAAAGTTGTTTGGAAAGTTGAATTCTGTTTGTCTGTTTGTTTCTCAGCTAAATTATAGGAGTTCACAGAATGTTTAGACGTTTCGAATGACAGATGCTTAATAAAAACAGGATGTTTTTGCTGTGCAGTTGAAACTCTGAATATACCTGCAGGTTTGACCGTCACAGTGACCTTTGACCTTGTGGCTCAGTACCACGAAACTCCACAGTGTGAAAGTCACAGTGTACATGTTCCCAAGCTCATTTTGGCAGCTTTATTGAGGTTTTGACTTTATGTTGAGCTGCAAAGGGTTTGTTTAATCTTTATGTGTGGACATACAGAAGATTTTAAGCTATTTTAAGAGGATTTACAGCAGATATCAGAGAACACATTTACAACAGATCACATTTCCTTTAACTGTGACTCCATGGTACATGTGTGTGTGTTGTGTGTGTGTGTGTGGGGGGGGGGTCTCTGTAGCGTGCAATGCATGTGCATCTGCTCACCCTGAATCACATTAGCATGGCAAGCCTGCGGACATGCGTGTGTGTGTTTTAGTGTGTGTGTATGTTTCGTGTGCGTGTGTTTTAGTGTGTGTGTGTGTGTGTGTTTTAGTGTGTGTGTGTGTGTGTTTTAGTGTGTGTGTGTCCTTGGCTGTAGGTCATGTTGGATTCTGCATCACTGCTTAACCACACAAGATGCTGTTCCAGGTTTCCTGCTGTACATTCATATGAATTGTGTGTGTGTGTGATATACAGCATTATTCACTGTACTGCATACCATTCAGACAGTGTTCTTATATAACTGTGTGTGTGTATTGATTGTAAGGCAGTTTATGTCACGCTAACATCAATAAGTCCACAGCATTAACTCTGACGTCATCGCACGGCAGCATCATCGGTGTGAATATAAATGAGATTCTTTTATGATATCAATAAGGTTGAGGCAAAGCTTCAGCTGAATTTAGCTTCACACAGCTGACAAAACAAGCTCTGGTCGAGCTCACACACACACGCACAGACACACACACATAAAAACACACAGACACACACATAAACACATGCACACACACACGCTACAAATGGAGAGAATAAGGCGGAGAGGAAGATGACAAACTGTTTTTCTAATGGCCTGACAGTATGATCCATTAAACTCAGGGGTGACTCACCCGGCTGATCATCAGGAAGTAACACGGATCCGAGGTTTGCTGCATTTCTGTTGTACCGCATGATGCCTGCAGTGATGGACTAATAACACACACCCTCAGTGCTTTAATGCAGGGCTTATGAAACATCAGAATACTGAGGCTGCTGCATTAGGGTTTGTGTCTGTTAAGACTGAATGCGTTTCATGTTTTTGGAAACTTTAACATTGTACTCGTAAAAATAATAATCATCTCAGACCTCTGTAATCTGTAACCTCCCACAGGTTCTTTAATACGTTCTCCTGACATAATTAAAACCCATGAGGCGTTACTTAAGTTGTATCCCTCTGTTCTTTTACCCTGCTAACAATTGTAGGTTGTAGAAACGTTCTGCAGTTTCCATTAAGTAACAAAGACATTTTTAATATTATTTCAATTTTTTAGGACTGTTCAAAACATTTGACACATATAATGTATTAACATTATTGCTTGGTTTTGAGAGCCTTATGAAAACATTTTTTAATTCTATCTTATATGTTCCACTAACAACTTAAAAATAATTTTAATATATTTAATGCTAGCTTTGTATAAAGTGTTTAGTTAGTTGGGAACTAGGCAATAATTGTTCAGAAATGTGTCATCCATTGTTACGTTATTTCTGTTTAAGGTGGAACAATGAGTAAACACAAATGTATCAGCACAAAAACATGAAACAGAAGATAAGCATAAAATATCTTTACTTAAACTTCCTCTTTGAAAACAGCAGAACAGAATATGGCTAGAACAATATTGCTTAACATACTGTAGCCCTCAGTTTCAAGTGCAATTTCAATAAACGTTACACAATTTATTTTAAAACCTCTCCACAAACAAATATAAGACACATGTCGCTGGTCCCTGTCCTAACTTCATTCTCATCGCTAAAGCATTTATTAATTTATTAAACTGGCATGTAGTTATTAAAACTAACATCTTGTGCATGGCTGAGTATAACTATTAGACTAGTAACTCAATCAGTATAAGGTCAAAGTACAACTTTGCATTTCCTAAAGAGGCAGGACAACGTTTACAGAATTAATATAAACCGGTAAAATTTTCATGCAGTTATTGCTACTATTTGTAAGCTAAAACCTTCTAACATTCTACAGAAACACAATAAAGACAATTCGAGGCACAAATACTCCAAGCCCAAGCTGCTATCAAACTGATTGCATATGGGAAATTCTGTGCGTCATTTCCCAGTGTGCCCACATGGATCTTTGGCCACGTGTGTTTGTTGGTCAAAGGAGATTTTCTGGAGCTTGCAGTCTGATGGCAGCGTGTGTGGGGCTGTTAAGCTGTAACTCTGCTGAAGCGGCCAGAGATTACAGGCTGACGGAGAGGGACAACAGCAGACACAGATGGCATCTGCTCGGGTACTGTCTGTACCCCTGGCGTCTTAATCTGAAATGCTGGCTAGCTTCTACAGCACTAAAAATACATTTTAAATATCCCCATTTAAATACCCCTTTCATGACTTAAATACATCATATATATATATATATATATATATAATTTCTTCAGTTTCCCGCAGTCTGTGCAACACATGTGAACATCAAAGCATTGTATAACATTGGCACCTCATTCTTAACTTAATTAATGCATCTGAGCGAATGACAGCGAAAGACAGAAAGACAGAAAAGAGGAACATTACAACCGTTTTCAACAGGACAGCTGCCATGTTGACCCCATGACCTCTGACCCTCGGGCCCCATGCTTGCATCTTCTATGAGCGATGAAAGGAAAGGGGGCGGGTCAAGAGGCCCCTCACTGGAAAGACGCGCGGACCACGCGGCCCTTCAGAGGCTGGGGGGGCCGATAGTTATTCACCATGCAGCATGTCTCCTCGTCCTTTGCGGAAAACCGCAGACTGCGGAATTTTTTCATCTGTTTGGAGAAAGAAAGAATTTTCAGCACGTTTGTGAGACATTTCAGTCGTATAATTGGGAAATGCTTTAGAAAAAAACTTGGACACAGGTTTGCAAACTGAATAAACAACCCTGAACTAAACCAAACTTATTTACATTCATTCTCACATTTAAACAATTCACATTCGGTTAATTTCACATTCCTAAAGTCAATAATTTAACAGGCAAGCGTAACTGGGAAATGAGGCATGGCCACCTGAGGTTATGTACACACAGATACCAGCCACAGAATCAGCCAACCTCACGACAAACATCTGAGTCGTGTTAACTTTAAAAACTATTTAGCGCCATCTCTGTTTGAAACATAAAATTGCAAACATGCATTTCAACATGAAATAGGGCCAACAGCTCAAATTATAAATCATTGTTATAAACTGCTGTGAATCAGGGAAAAACAATGAGGTTGTTTTGAACTAACAAACTGATTTATGTTCATTTATAACCCAAAAAAGTTTGATTGTAGCTTTAATCTTTTAATATAAAGTTGTTTAATAAACAACTTTATACAGCATTTTTCTAATCGTGTAAATTATGATATGCAATTTTATTCCTATTATATTTATGATCTTTCATAACTGCTTTTTGATTTATAATAACCTCATACATCCGTCCAACTCCCTGCCCTGTGTGAAATATCACTTCACTGTTAGGAACGCAGCTTGTGATCTTGTATTGCGGCTATAAATTTTGAGCAGGACCTGAGCAGAGCTAACGCTGATGGAACACTTGCAGACAATCCATGTGACGCTCTCCAGCAGAGGGGGTGTGGTCAGAGACCCGGGGTAGGTCCAGTAATCCAGTGACGTCGGGAGCAGGACGCTGGGGTCAAAGTTCGTGAAGGAGGTCTGCGTTCCCTGCAGGAAAACACGCGGAACCGTTGACAAAACCTGGATAATTGATCTAAACATGTAAAAAACAAGATCTGAGGACTTGCCTTGCACTGAATATCATCCATCACATCTAAAACCTTCTGAAGTTGAGTATTTTCTGCACCAACCTACAGAAGAAACAGAAAGTGTGAGGACAAGAAGAGAAAACAAACATGCACTTTTTATCTTAATCTGTGTAACAGCCAAAAATAACTTTCATGAAACGTAAAGAATCGTAAAATATGTAAACCTATGTAAAGTGTAAACTGAACACAGACCTCCAGAAAGACCCCCACCACGGCGAGACCATCAGGTTTACTGGCTGCCTCTCCGAAACTGGGATATTTTGTGTTCCAGTGCACCAGATGGAGCTAAAAATAAAATAACATTTATTTATAAGCACAAAAGAAAACATCAAATATCTCCATAAATGTCCGGGACGTTCACAAACCTCGGCTGCATAACATTTGCCATTGATCGTGTGTTCAGACCCTTTATCATCACTGTCCCCCCAGTGAAAGTGGAATTGTTTGAGTCTGTATGTGCCTGAGACGGGACCCCCTGTGAGAACTGCAAGCAAACGCAATAAATTATATATGTCACCTTCTGTTAACGTTTGCAACACGTTAAATGGCATCTTTATGAACTTGTTTCACAGGTTCTGTGTGCTCAAAGTTCACACAAACAATACTATTTCATGCATAGCAGGTTCAATGTAAATGTTGTATACAGGTTTTGGATTTCCCACAATTCCCTGCTAAAGAAACTGTCACCAGGGAAACAGAGATAGAGGAACATAACACATTATCTTTATATTTGTTCAGAAATGCTCTAAAATAAATTACAACCTATAAATAAACAACCTATAAAAATGTCACATACATTCAGGCGAGATATTTTCGCGCACCATCTATTTATTTGTGGACCTCACGCTTCAGTTCTGATTACTGTTGTAAATTAATGTTTAACCATAAAGCAGGAGCAAAAGGCAACTTTTGTTTCGCTTCATTATGACTTGCCTGCCAGAAAAACAACAAGCTCAAATATGCATTTAGCAGAAATGTCCAAACACATACAGTATTGCTACTGAAAATACTCTCATATCATATAACTATGTATGTTTCTTGAACATTAATGTACTATTATTACTGTGTACAGATCACATGGTATTATATAATGCTTTGATTCTGAATGTTATCAGTTTTAAACTGCGTCATTCAAGAAATCCTGTGGAGAGGTTAAGCTAATGATTTATAACACAACAGCAGGAAAATTCACACGGACTTTCCCGCAGGGAAAAATGAATAAATCAGGCCACACACTTGAGCTGTCCTCATCATCAGCAAAGGTCACTTGGAAGGAGTGTCCATTGTTGAGGATGTCCATTGAGGTGGAGGGGTCATACTTCAGTGTGAGGGGCTTCAGTGACTGGTCATGCGAGACATCGGTGGGTCTGATGTCTATCGGAGACTGACGGGGTCCGTTTGCAATTGGGAAGTTTTCACACCATTTGCTGGGTCCTACATTGGAAGAGAACACAGAACAGTCCTGTCATATAACAGAGTCAAAAATACATTTATTTAAACTAGATTTATTGATTTTGTGGATACTTTTATCCAAAGCAACTCAGTATGTGTGATACCTGATCAAATGATACTGTGTGATATTGATTTGAATTAAACCCAAAACCTTTGTGTTGCTAACACGTCACTCTACCAGTTGAGCAACATGTATATATATATATATATAGATTTACTGCGTTTAAACTGCAATAAAATGTCACATTTGATGCCATAAACATCAGTTCAAATGCCATTATATTGAACAAGCAAATATATTTATACATATATATGCCCTTGACCAAAAACTTAATATATATTTTAAAAAATGTATATGAAAAACATTAATAAAATGTTTCAAACAACAAAATAATCATGCATTGCATTTATGTGCAAAGGACGCGCATTTTGCGCCACAAACCCCCGCTATGGCGTGCGGTACTGCTCACGCATTGTGCTGACTGCGCAGTCCAAGGTGGACGGAGTACATAACGTGAACATAGCCGCAAAGAGATCGTGCAATTGGTAAGACGAGGAGAAACATTAATTCCCATTATTCTGCTTATAATAACAGGGAGAAGCACGTGGGGTCTCACCGTTATGTTCCGCGTATCCCCATCCCTGCGACATTGCGACAGACGAGCCGGGATCGTCCAGGTGCCTGCGAGTGTCCAGCGCTCCTGTGCGCGGAGACACGAGTTTGCGGGTTTAAATAGAGGCTCTCTGGGCGCTGTTTGCCCACATGACCGCGCATTAAGTGCGATCGGCAGGAGGAGCCACCAAAGCAAGCGATCGATAAGCTCTCTCTCTCTCTCTCTCCTCAGGAACGCGCATCTCTTCTGGACACATTCTCACATGCACATCGCGTGATTGCGCAATCCAGGACTTGTGGCACGTCATCATTTAAGTCGTCATGACGTAAAGTGACAGAATGACACGAGTCCTCATTTACATGTGACTGTAAAAGGTGACGTTACATAGCAAACCCCAGATGCATGGAGTTCCAGATGCATGGAGATCCAGATGCACCAGATGCATGGAGATCCAGATGCACCAGATGCATGGAGATCCAGATGCACCAGATGCATGGAGATCCAGATGCACCAGATGCATGGAGATCCAGATGCACACACGCATTTATGCTGGCTTTAGGTTAGCATAATGTTTAGATGTGATGGGAGAAGTTTCACGTATGCAGTGATGGCAACAAAATGTTATAAAAATACATTTTCGTTTGTCATTGGATTAAAATGATTATTATTATACAGTTTTCAAATGATACGTGAAATAAGAACATTTATGATCTTGTGTAATTTATAAAAGTAGTGCCAAATAAGTGTGAAGTGTGTATATCTGTGTGTGTGTGTGTGTTGTAAGGGTTTAACGATACGACACTATAATGTAATACAGTGTAAGACTGACACCTGCTGGGGGAGATCTGTCGCTTATTCTCCATCCACTGAGCCGAAGAAACAACAGGTGAGACTTTACTATACAAGTATAATATTACATTATATCCTAATATTATAGTATTTAACGTGGTCTTATACGATGGTCTTAATAGCCATCTTTTATGAATGTCATTGCACTTGGTATATAATATACATTTACTAAATATACAAATACGAAATATATTAATATTAAATACATTTACTTTAAACTGTGTCTTTACAAAGTACATTAATATGTCATTTATATATTCATTTGTTCACACTTTGTTCAGGTAGTTTCTACAGGCTACTGTGTAAATCACCAGGACTCATATATTGTGTTTTGCAGGTAAATGCAAACTGTAAATGGTAAACAAGCTGTAAATGTGGAGGATGCTGAACAGTGTCCTTCTTAAATCTTTATATTTTATTACAGAGCACAAATGAAACTTTAAACACAGGAATCT
>JBAJNP010002754.1:0-23236 GCA_036877545.1 Yasuhikotakia modesta
CTTTCTCTCTCTCTCTCTCTCTCTGTGTCTCTGTCTCTCTCTCTCTCTCTCTCTCTCTCTCTGTAGAAATGGCTGAAGCCCACCAGGCCGTGGCGTTTCAGTTCACCATCACTCCAGAAGGTATTGATCTTCAGCTATCCCATCAGGCTTTGAGGCAGGTGTATCTGTCAGGTCTTCGCTCCTGGAAAAAACGCATCGTGCGGCTGAAGGTAAAGAGCAAACAAACAGCTAACCTGTGCTGAAAGCTTCCAGGGCAAGATCAAATGTCATGTGCAAAGCATTTGCCATCTTTTATGTGACACACTGTTTTTGTAAGTTGACTGTTCAGCAGAACACACACACACACTCACAGATAAAATGTATATCTTGAATTCACTGTAAGTCGCTTTGGATAAAAGTCTTCTACACGCATAAATGTTCTGTAGAGTAAAAACATCTAATGGTCAGTTATTGTTTTTCATTGTTCTCATTTTCTACTTTTGTGTGTGTCGGTATGTTTCTCTCTGTGGTACAGAACAGCGTGATCACTGGCGTTTATCCCGCCAGCCCCTCCTCCTGGCTGTTCGTCGTCATTGCCATTCTAGCCACCATGTACACGCGCTCGGATCCTTCCATGGGCCTCATCGCTAAAATCCAGGAACATCTGCCAGTCAGGTACAAGAAGGATTGTGTGTCATCCTATTCAAATCGTTCCCACAATCTTCTAGATTTGTTTAATGTGATATTCATGACACGCATCTGAATCATCTGTAGCGTGAACGCAGCTTTGACTGAAATGTTCACGGCACATGCCACAAAGTTTTGTCATTGCATAACTCGCTTTACAAGCCTTTAACAGGTGAGGGGATCACGCCCATGATGTTTTCAGGGTGTGTTTCTCATCCACACGCCCTGATCTGGGTCAAAACAAAACATGAAAATCACGTTTCTCTGTTGAGGAGGTTAAGCATTGTTTAAAAATGTTTAGCATTCCAGTTTAATAATATTTATATTAAAGGCGATGCGGGTGAACATTCTTATCTCCGCAAAATAGCACTGATAAGCGATGCGGATGCTTCCGATTGCTTCATTGTTTTCCAAGTCACTTCAGGCAGTTTTCTTGTAGGAGCATTGCATAAGCTGCTCAAAGGGTTGTGGGTTCGAATTCCCAGGAAACGCGCATGCTAATAACATGTAGCTTGAATGCGCTGTAATTCGCTGAGGATTAAAGCCACTGCATACATGTGAATAAACATGCAGCTGAACATAAACATTTCTCTTCGTCCGCAGTGATTCTTTGAGCGTTCAGTGCCGGACGGTGGTTTCGGCTGTGTTGTTCAGCACACTCCTCTGGTTCTCACTCATCTTCACCATGAGACTCTGTCTAAAGCAGTTGCTGTCGTACCATGGCTGGATGTTTGAGCAGCACGGGAAAATCTCCACCACCACCAAAATCTGGGCGGTTAGTACAGGACTATTACCAGACACACCTACAGCGCAGCCGCCCAGCCGTTATGGTAATGACATGTCTTGTCTCCAGGCCATGGTGAGAATCTTCTCAGGCAGACAGCCTCTGCTGTACAGCTACCAGGGGTCTCTGCCCAACCTGCCCGTCCCAGCGGTGAAGGACACGGTCAAGAGGGTGAGGTCACGGCGTGATTTATTACACCATCAAACGAACGCCTGGTTGGACTATATGCCAAATTTATGTTCAGTGTGATGTCATTTTATACTCGCTCTCTTCAGAATGTGCTGTTGAATTTTGCCTAGGAGGAACAATGAGGACTCCCAGGCTAAATTATATGTTATAAGATAATGCTAGGCCTGGCTATTTATTAATTTTCTTCTTATTATTTTATATTATAATATATTATATTCTTAATTGTATTTTGATTTAAAACTAAGTTGTACACTTGACGCTGATACAACTACCTCAATAAATTTAAGATGGCACCACAATAGCAAGATTTCCAGCTAGCATATGTTATTGTAAAAGGTACGTTTTAAGAACGTTTTGTGCATTGTAACAAATTGATGTTAGTAATCTGAGCAAATCCCTTCTACTGTTGAGTTTATGCTGCCTAGAACAGTCATATTGTCTCCAGAAGTTCTTTGTTACTGATTCAAACCACGGTTCTGCTTCCCTAGTACATGGAATCTGCGCGTCCGTTGATGAACGATTCAGAATTCGAGAGAATGACCAAACTAGCCAAGGAGTTTGAGAGCAGCCTGGGGAACCGTCTGCAGTGGTATTTAAAACTCAAAGCTATGTGGGCCTCCAACTATGTGAGTCCATCTCAACCAATCCACAAAACCCTCAAATTAAATCCATTATGTTCCATGTGTTTCTGATTTTTCTTGTGTCCGTCTCTAAGGTCAGCGATTGGTGGGAGGAGTATATCTATCTGAGGGGGCGTGGCCCAATTATGGTCAACAGCAACTACTATGGAATGGTACTTGCATTTAAAACCTATTGAGCTATTCTGCTCTTTACTGCCTACATAGGCAGATATGCTGTCTAGACAGGCAACACAGCAGGTTTTGGGACGCATCTACAAACTTTCAGTGGTTTGTAAATGAGCATCAACTCTTCCTTTGTTATCCTCAGGACTTCCTGTACGTGACGCCAACCCCGATTCAAGCCGCTCGGGCAGGAAACACGCTGCACGCTTGTCTTCTGTACCGCAGGAAACTCAACCGGGAGGAAATCAAACCCGTGAGTCCACATTACAGCGTCGACAGATGGTATTGGGGGCAGGAGGGGCTAAACCTGCTCCTGTCGCCCCGAGCAGTTCCAGGGATTGATCGTACAGCCTGTTTTAGCTGCGTGTTGAACTTTGTTGAGCTAAAGAGGCTGTGTGATAAATTTTGTGCATGTGTGCACGTACTTCACTACTTTAGGGACAAATTTGTCCCAAGAAGTGACGTAGATCTGTTATTTATACAGCTGAGTAAACGTGTGTGTGTGGGTGTAGAGTTTGTGTTTTGTGTGTGGGTGTAGTTTGTGT
Organism: Yasuhikotakia modesta; assembly: GCA_036877545.1. Classification (NCBI taxonomy): domain Eukaryota; kingdom Metazoa; phylum Chordata; class Actinopteri; order Cypriniformes; family Botiidae; genus Yasuhikotakia; species Yasuhikotakia modesta. The sequence continues at coordinate 2,988 of JBAJNP010002754.1, forward strand.
GGGTGTTTGTGTTTTGTGTGTGTGTAGTTAAGGGATAATATCTGGCAGATGATATATTAAACCTGAGATGTTGAGTTTGTCACAACAGCGAGCTTGTTAACATACAACACGTTTACACAACAACACTGGTGTTTATGTGAAGAGCTCAGCCAATCACAGCGGAGGACAGACTGTCCTGTAAATGTAGCAAAAACACAATGTCTGTAAACAACTGTTTCATTGAGGGCGGGACATGAACATTATAACTGGTTTTTGGTTCAGTTTTTGGATGCTTTGCAGTTTCTAAGTAATTTGAAACTGATTTCCTCTTTACATCATTCTCTCTCTCTTTCTCTCTTTCTCTCTCATCAGAGTCGTGTTCCTGGTTTAAATGTTCCTCTCTGTGCAGCTCAGTGTGAGAGAATTTTCAACACTACACGAATTCCAGGAGAAGAGACAGGTAACACACACCCACACACACACAAACTCTACATCCACACACACTTTTGTTGCTTAATGGATTATTAGCTGTGATGTAGTTGTAAAAATAAAGCTTTTGCTCTTTGCTGTTTCTATCGGTTTGTGAAGATGTTAAATTCCTGGTGAAATCACATGTCACACACACACACACACACACACACAGCCCTGATGGGACTGTCACAGAGCCTGACCCAGATACACAAGCACACTACACAGCAGGTTGTGTCTCTTATTCTTCTTGTCTTAAAGGAACAGCACGCCTTTTAATCACACAACCTCATTTGTTCATGATGTCATCCTTTGACTTAAAGGAATAGTTCCCCCCAAAACTAAAATTCTTTCATCATTTATTCACCCTGATGTCATTACAAACCTGTATGACTTTTTCTGCTTCTGAGGAACACAGACAATACAAAACACAGCGGCAACTGTAGTCTTAAATACTAGCTCACGCTAATGTTTATCTCTAAAATGTAAACGGTGATAAAGCGTTTATCCTGTGTTTGCACATGTAGATTCTCTGGTGCACTGGCAGGACAGCGAGTATGTGGCCGTGTTTCACAGAGGCCGTTATTTCCGACTGTGGTTGTACCACGCCGGCCGCATGCTGTCTCCCCGGGAGATCGAACACCAGGTGCAGCGTATCCTCGACGACCCGTCACCCCCCGCAGCCGGAGAGGCCAAACTGGCGGCTCTGACGGCAGGGGAGAGGTACTGACACGACACGGCAAACATGAGCGTAACAAAATATGTAGATAAACGCGTAACTTGTCTGGATCTTGGCCAGAGTTCAGCAACTGAAAGGCAACACTCAGTTTCTGTCTGTTTTAGAAGATATAAAGAGTGATAACAGGCCTTCTGAGGACTAAAATAAGTGTCATTTTAAAATATATGAAAACATATATAAAATATAAAAATTAGATGCTGTATATTAGTAGTTGACTTGTTTTGTTTTTATTTTTATTGTAATTTTATAAAATATTTCAAATGGGTTTTATATTTTTAGTTTGTTTACTATTATATTTTAATTGTTAATTATATTTTCATTATATTTTTAGATTCTTTACTATTATATTGCTGCAGACGATTCATTTTTATTTCAATTTTAGTTTCACTTTTAATAACTGAAATGTTTAATGACAAGTTAAAATTTTAAAGTCAGCAGTTTTCTCCTCCTTTTAAATGTTTTGGACTGGAACAGAACGCTCGCTGACTGCCCTTGAACCTCTTAGCTTCTGTTTAATGCATTTTAAACCCTGTTTATCAGTCTGCTGGGAAATGAGGTCACGTTTAAAACTCTGCCAAAGTTCATGAGGTTCATGTCGTCTTACCTTTGACACATTTAAAAGTTGTGAGTTTGACACACCTGTTTATTCTGCTTTTGAGTTTTCAGTTTTGTCAGGCAAATTCTTGTAAACAAAGGTTCTTATATTTTTTTTGTCAAAGAACAATTTTTTCTTACCTTTTTAATGAACCTTTGTCCACTACGAAAAAAGCTTTTTAAAACCAATATTTTCAATGGACATTCAATGAATGTTTTTGTATGGAATCACCACACAAAACCTCAGTGTTTCAATTTTATTTCCCAGAATCCCCTGGGCCCAGGCCAGGAAGGAATTTTTCAGCTCAGGAGTGAATAAGAGATCTCTGGACTGCATCGAGAAAGCTGCGTTCTTCGTTGCTCTTGATGATGATGAGCAAGGCATGATGGGAGACGACCCAGCCGGCAATTTGGATCGATATGCCAAGTCCCTGTTTCACGGCAAGTGCTACGACAGGTGGGTTCTCTATCAGATACAGAACAAATACTATAAGTGTCAGTTGAGTGTTGTTCCAGGCACAACATTTATATTTCTTGTAACTGTGTCTTTGTAACTGTGTGCTCTCTCTGTGTCTGTGTGACTGTGTAACTGTGTGCTCTCTCTGTGACTGTGTGCTCTCTCTCTCTCTCTCTTTGTGTCTCAGGTGGTTTGATAAGTCCTTCACTGTGGTTCTGTATAAGAACGGAAAGAACGGCCTGAATGCTGAGCACTCTTGGGCGGACGCACCTGTGATGGCTCACCTGTGGGAGGTGAGAGAGAATGAAACGATTAACCAATAAAGTGGTTAATCTAAACATGCTAATTAAGTTCATCTAGAAACCAAAACATCATAGAGACATAGGGTGGCCTCGGTTTAATTAGCCACCACTTAGCAACATCTTAGAAACCATCCACAGAACCCTAGCAACCACATAGCAACACAGTAAAACTGTTCAGAACATTGTTCAAAGCACTCTTCCTCAGAAAATGTAAACATTTAGCAATTATGTGAAATGCTGTCTTTGTTGTTCTAATACACTCTTTGTCTCTCCTCTCTCTCTCAGTATGTGATGACTACAGATAGTTTCCAGCTTGGTTATAATGAAGAAGGCCATTGTAAGGGAGAAGTGGACTCATCGCTGCCTCAACCTCAGAGGCTCACCTGGGATATACCTCAAAAAGTACAAACGCACAAACACTGATGTTTACAGACACACTGTGAGGGATATGGTGACTCTTGAAAGCTGCTGAATAATTGATCTTCTCATTGTGTTGTAGTGTCAGGAGCGTGTGGAGAAGTCTCTAGCTGTCGCACAAGCCCTGGCCGACGATATTGACTTTCACGTGCTCCCGATACAAGAGTTCGGCAAGGGCGCCATCAAGAAGTGTAAAATCAGCCCTGATGCCTTCATTCAGATCGCCTTACAGCTGGCTTATTACAGGGTGAGGCTAAACCTCATACCTCAGAACACTTTTCCTCATGTTTCTCAAAGTACAATATAGACAGAATTCAAAATGCTCTCTATACCTCCATTTGGAACCGTATGTTTATCATTTGACTGGATTGAAATGTACTTTATTAGCTGTTGTCCAACCCTGCTGGAACTAGTTACATTGTTGTGAGGTAGTTAGCATGATAATTATTTCTTTCTACCTCGTTCCTCCCTCAATTCAGAATAGAGGCACGTTCTGTTTGACCTACGAAGCTTCTATGACTCGTTTGTTTCGTGAGGGCCGGACTGAAACCGTTCGGTCTTGCACCAGCGAGAGCTGTGCCTTCGTCAAAGCCTTTGAGAGTGGGGAGGTAACACACACACACCTCAATCTCTCTTATAAAGGAAATTATAATAACCTGTGTTGTCATCCACTGTGAACACAAAAGAGGAACACACCCTCAACATCTCTCTCTGTCTCTCTCTCTCTCTCTCTCTTTCTCTCTTTCTCTCTTTCTCTCTCTCTCTCTCTCTCTCTCTCTCTCTCTCTCTGTAGAGTAAGGAGGTGTGTAGGCGACTCTTCCGCACAGCGTCTGAGAGACATCAGCATCTGTACAGGATGGCTATGACGGGCGCTGGGATAGACAGACACCTGCTCTGCCTCTACATTGTCTCCAAATACCTGGGAGAGGAGTCACCCTTCCTCAAGGAGGTGTGTGTGTGTGTGTGTGTCTCTTCATTTACAGTTTATCTTCAACAGAATCTGAAACTACTTCCTGTCTGTTGAACTCTAATGTAATTCTAATGTAATGTAATAATAACAGTTATGTTACGGATGTGTTTGTTCATCAGGTGCTTTCTGAAACTTGGCGTCTCTCCACCAGTCAGACTCCTCTCCAGCAGGTGGAGCTGTTTGATTTTGTTAATCACCCTGAATACACCACCTGTGGAGGAGGGTTTGGTCCAGTGAGCAAAATTTGTGATCCTTCACATCTTATTATTATATAATTTAGTGTGATTTGCTCATAGCTGTCTGGAGTGTTTCTGACTGATCCTGTGTGTTTAATGTGCTCCTCACAGGTGGCAGATGATGGCTACGGTGTTTCCTACATCATCATTGGGGAAAACATGATCAACCTGCATATTTCCAGCAAGTTCTCCTGCCCTCAGACTGTTAGTACAATAATCTTATATATAAAGAACAAATGATAACATTTCTAGTCACAGCGGGTTGGTAGAAACGTGATCTCTGTGTTGCAGGACTCTCACAAGTTTGGAGCCCAGATCGTTCAGGCCATGAAGGACCTTCTGAAGCTGATGACACCAGAAAAGCCCGATGGATCCAAAACTGAGCAGAACCACTTCCAGCGCAAAAAAGATCTGTAGATGGTTTGCAAAACACAAACAGAAGGTTGCTGGAAACAGTGTGTGAGCGTGTGTGTGACTGTGTGTGAGTTGAATGCATGTTTAAATCACAAATATGCATCAGACATTCCATGCTTGTGTAAAAATGCACCGATGCCATGAAGCCATGACCAACATCCAGAATGTATCAGTGGTGGAAGTCGTGTCGTTGTTTAAATGAAAGTAAGAAATCGTTACAGAAATTGAAGGAAGAGGTTTCTTATCGTAGTGTTTACCACTAGGGCCAGTTCCCCGAACGATTGAATTATATTTGCTCTTAATTCTTAAAGTTTATGAAGATTTAAAAGGATTTAGTGGTATAAATGACTTAAAGGAGGATGGTTAATGAGTTAACACGCGTAACGGATGTAGGGTCAGTCCTAAGAAAGATTAACCAATCACAATAACTGTTGCATCTTCTGTGTATCTCCTGATGAAGACACTTTGATCTGCTCTCCTGTTACAGTACAACAATAACAGCTAGTTTCTCAGTTTTAGTGGCCTGTCTGAGGTAAAACCTGGAGAACAGACTTTAGTGACGAATGACTCAGTGATTCATGTGACGGCAGCCTGATATGATTGTTATGATATGTTGATTTTTGTGATGTGATCTCACTAAGTCCTTCATTTTAAGTGTTTATTTTATTAATGTTATTACTATTTAAAAGTACTGTCTAGAAATAACTGATAACGTTAGACTCACTCGCAGTTTATTTAGTTGGTTTGAATCGGTTACGCGGTCCAGCTCGACAATAATGAGGGTAAAAGTAACAGCAATGAAGACATTTTCTAACACATTTCTGAAGTAAATATTTACTGTGGTACAAAAGAAATACTAAAAGTTTTGATTTTAAGAGAAAGCACCTAAAGGATATTTTGTGATTGTTTATTGGCAAAATAAAAGGAGTTTGGTAGAGATTTTTATTCGTACACAAACTAGCTCGTCGGTTTGACTATCCACAAATAATTTGATTGAAACAAAAACGTTAAAACCACTTCCGTCCGTAGAGTACCTCAAACGTTAACATTTTTTGTGAAGGACATTGAGGCTGTGTTTGGTTTCACGAGGTAAAGCGATGTGATAGTCAAACCACACAGCTTTAACCAACAGGACCCTTTTCATCAACCTCAAAACCTCGCAACATACAGTCTTCATCGCTCCGCATAAACGCTTCTGTTTTTGCTGTAAACCTTGTGCGTTTGTTTCCCGACCAATAGCATTACAATTCCGCTTCTTTAAGACTCAGATATGAAGAATGAGGACCATCTAGGCAAGGGCTTCTTGACTTTTGTTCCCATTTTGATTTGCTTCTGTTTTTGAAACCGTTTTCACTTTGGCAGCTGTACTGTTCAGCGGTTTTACATTGTCATTGTGGTACTAACCATGTTAGTCAGTTACACCATAATATTAAGCTGATGTTATAATATAAAGTTGCCTTTGGAGTGCATGAGTTCCAGGTTTTACAGTCCCTAAATATGATCATTATGAAAATATCTGTACGTATTTCCAAACAGTCAGTTCTGTACAACCTAATACTGCTTATACACCCTACCCTGTATACTTGAGTTTAAACCTCACTGATTATTTTTATTGTTCTTGTTGTTGTTTATTATTATTATTATTGTTACTATTCTAATAATTAACTTGAAAATGAAAACAGTAGCAATGCAAGAGTTTGTGTAGTGCTGATGTTAGTCTGGAAAGACAAGATTTTACCTCATCTGTCTTACGAATGTTTCTCTCCTGTTCTGGCCAGTACTGTATCTGCTATCCTCATATTTGCCCTCTGATCGTCCGTGTACCGCAGAGCTTATTCTCTCTCTCTCTCTTACTCCGGCAATCTGTCCTTCCTTTACATTGTATATATGAATGAAAAGGAAAAGACCAGATCACTTTTTTAATTAAAATGGTTCAAGCATAAACGTGTTTGTGGAGTTATTATATTATGTTATTACAGATCTGACTGTACTGATAAAACATGTCCAGCTGTATGTTTTTTTGTGTTTTTGTTTGGTACAGTTATTCCAGGTTTGTCCTTTTTTGTTACATAGAGGAAATAACAGACACAAGTACATTATTTAATGGTAAACAGATTTTTTATTTACTCCCTCTCATGTGACACTTTTATTTACATTGAAATCAAACAGGAATGCGGGTTACTGACAGACGTTCTTTTAAAGCGGCCGTCTGAAGTCACAGCACATGAGTCCTGAAACCAGTTTGGGTTCAGTCCGTTTTCAGTGTGAACGTTGCATACACATCACCGATCTGGTTTGGTTTCAATGTGAAACCTGATTCCTCTGCGATCTCTTTCACTCTCTCAGCAAAACCCGATACCTGCTCTTTTGAGAGGTCCAACAGGTGACTTTAAAGACAAGCGCAGTAAGATTAGATGTGCGGTAATAAAAAGACAACACAGAGATCTTTGGATTACTGTAGTTTAAAAGAATGAACAGAATTTGATAATGGGTGATACAGATGTTGGGTGTCGTCTGTATTTGAGTGAATACAAAGAGTTAAGTGGAGACATTTTGTCTTTCAGGTGATGGTTATAAGGTTATAAGGTTATGGTAAGAGGTTTGTGGCAACAGATCTCATCACAAAGATACAAATGTGTGTAATGACAGACTTACTTTGCCAACTCTATTACCAAAACGGCATCAGATGCTGCAATCTGTCTGAGAGATGAATCTATCTGATGGACCATACTGAGAGAGAGAGAGAGAGAGAGAGAGAGAGAGACTTTCATTGAATGTTATTTATACACAGTTCTCTGTAGTCTGTAGTGACTTCTGTGCACCTGGCTGAACAGTAGATGGTGTTAAACAGGTTCCTGTATCTGTTTTTGAGAGGGAGTTTGGCGAGAGAGTCTGGAGACAGAAATGAGACCTTGACTCCTCTGACATCCATCACATCTGTGAGAACACAGAGGCAGAAATAAATGTTTGTGGAACTGCGGCAGTGCAAAGTTTGTGGTTTTGTTGTGACGTAACCGGATGTTACCGAGCGGCTGTGACGTCTGTGCCTCCGTTTGAGTTTCTCTTACGGGGTTTGCTGTGGACGGATTACATGTACCGGAGATGCTGCGAGCATCTTTACTGGGAGGAGAGCGACATCTGCTGGCAAGACGTTGGAATAACGCCAGAACGTTCCCTTCAGAAACATCTTGAGCAGTCTAAGCGACAAACAACCAGAGAAAGGTGAATGACTTTAATCTTATGTATGCATGCTTGTGTATATATGTTACCCACAGTATATGGGTACAGTTTGCACAGTTTATTCACTAGGTTTTAACTGATATTTGTAAGTGGTTAGGGATTAGTTTTGGTTTATTTACCTTCACGTATTGATGGTTTTGTTTTTTCAGCAGGTCTTGGTTGTCAGTCTCTATGCCGAAGGACAAATATGGACTGGAGACGATGTCACCCCAATATCCTCTTACTGCAACCCGGTTTCCTCTCTGGTACACACACACACACACACACACACACACGTGCATGACAGTATATCATGAGACACACACACATGTGCATGACAGTATATCATGGTACACACACACACACATGTGCATGACAGTATATCATGAGACACACACACACACACACGTGCATGACAGTATATCATGAGACACACACACACGTGCATGACAGTATATCATGAGACACACACACACACGTGCATGACAGTATATCATGGGACACACACACGCTTGTGCATGACAGTATATCATGGGACACACACACGCATGTGCATGACAGTATATCATGGGACACACACACAAAGCATTGTACAGTTTCCTTTAGCAACAACTTACATGACTGAACACTCGCATGGAGAACAAGCTCTGATTGGCTGTTTGATATACCCCCTCCCTCATCTCAAAGGCTACGCCGCTTTCTCTCCATTTCACATACTGACGTTTGTTAATGATTCCACACTAACAGAGAGAAATTACTTAAGTCCATGTTTACAAAATGCTGTTGGGTGTGTGATAGCGACACGGTTTTGTGACGTACCCCATTCTGGTGTAGTTTCATGGTAAGATCCCAGTCAAAACAGCCCTGACGTGAGTCGTAGCGAGTTCCCAGATGTTGCCGGACACGAGCGTCCCAAACCTGGCGCCCACTCGACGGCACAGGAGGGGGTCTCTCCCACAGCTTAAAGATCTGAACCAGATCATCTCTCTCCTTAAACTGACGTTAAACAGCAGAGATTAACTTTAGCTAAACTGAGGTTTGAGTTTAAATACGCAAATATCACGTATCGTGAACCTTCAGAAGGCTTGTATCAAAGCACGGATGTGTGTGTTCTTCAGAGGAGAGTGTGTCTGTGATGGAGAGACAGAGTTGAGCTGCTGCGTGTTTTAGGTTCTCGTCCGTCTCGCTGCGGATTTCAGAGTTCCCAAAGACCTCCAGAAAAACTTCAGTCTTCTCTGAAAACACCAAACAAACGTAAAGAGCGTGTTACATTATCTGAGCAGACACACATAAATGCCACAAACATAAATATGTTCAGTGTATTTTTGATACGTTCTGTTTATGATATATAATTGATCATACTGTACCAAAGCCTTATTGCAATAGACAAATTCTGCTTATGCTATAAACATTTTATGAACAACAGAAGGACGTACTGTGTAGACTGATGTTTTCTGCGGGCTGTAGAGACAGATAGAGCAACAGCAACTGTCTTGCAACGACCTCCATGTTGTTTTCAATCACCCAAACCTGTGAAAGCATCATTCACGTACACAGAGGCACTGTAACTTGTGATGATAGCTGCCACTTACATGTAGATGCTAGCATTCCCAATAGCATTTCCAAACTGTTTTCTGTGAGGTCCGTGTTTAAATCGTTGTGTACAGAGAATCACTAACATGTAAGAGGTCCGTCTCTCTCAGTCCAGCGATGGTCTTCAGTATGTGCCTGGGGTCTCCACTACCCACCAGCAAAACGTTCAGCTCTTTATCTGACCTTACTGGATGGATGTCTGTAAGTGTTAAAAGGATTTTGTTTTCATTATTTAAGTTTAATATTAAAAGTTTTGTGTGAGATCTAATCTACAATAACGTTTTAATTTATAAATGACTGCATTAATGTAACAATTATTGTGTTTAGTTTGATGGTACCATTTACCTGAGCTCAGCAGGTCTCGTGCTGGTCCAAAACCCCACCAAGTGACACAACCAGCCCCCTCAACAGCCCGTCCGGCACTCATTCTTCATAATAATAATAATATCAGAATAACATCATTATTATAAAACAGATACTAACATTTTCCTTTCCAGCTGACTGTTGTACCCAGCTAACAATTTTAGGTTGTAAGAACGTTTCCTTAACGTTTCCATTATATAAAATGTTATTTTTGATGCATCAAGGTTTTTGCTTGGTTACTATTATACAAACACTTCTATAACGTTTCACTAACAACTTCATGATCATTCATGATATATGGTGTTATGAAGATAGTGTTATAATGTTCTTCTAACAGTATTGCAGGAATGGTTTAAAAAAACCTTTAGAGAACGTTAGCCAACGTTCTGAGAACGATCTCTGTTCGCTGGGCAGCTGTTCAGCTGATACCATCCTAATATCATCGGAGTATTTGAGGAATATRTATAACACAAAAAACACAGTTTGTTATTTGTATGTTGCTGTGTGGTTTTAGTTAAACTCACCTCACCCGTTCCGCTGCTACGTCAGCACGTAAAGTTTGCAAAGCGGTTGCCTAGCAACAAACCAGAGTATGACGTAAGCATGCTGGTCTTAACCAACAGTGTTTAACCAAGTTTCTCAACTTAAGTGTTTGATCGACATTTTTACATTATTGCAAAGTCGCTCCATAACAAACATTTCGTTTACGGTGTTAAAGTTGATCTGTAATAGCTTGTTTAATAAACTTGTTTACGTAACATAAACTCCATTCATGCCATTTGCGATTCACGATTTTCTTGAACGTGAAATGCGATTAATGTGTGTCAAATTAATAACGTCTAACATTAAACAATAACATTTAATGACATTTTATTGTTGCAAACAACAGAGGAAAATGCAATCTATTCAGCAACTAGTTATCATATTAGTTTTATTGTATTCGTTTTATTATATTAGTGCTTTATCTATCATATACAATGCGTTAGTCAGAGTAAACTTTGTAATACAAAAGTTAACTTTTTCTCTCATTGCAATATGTTAAACTCTGATCTTTCCAAATCTGATAAATTGATAAATAACATGTAAAATATTGTGAACTCGCTGTTCTTCATCCCATTTGTTAAGAAACCGGTTTTTATTACAAAATCCGCAAGAATTTGTCTAAATTTGTGAATGGCAGCTCGGCATGCAATTAGTGGGCGGGGCCACACCGGGGGGCCAATTATATGTCAGGTTTTCTCGTGGCCCCGCCCATTTCTACGCCGCCGTGTTGTTAGTTTGTTCAGATTGATCTGTAATTTTTAATCTTTACAGCCTGTGAAGTAAAAGTAAAAGTCACAAGATTCCCAGGAAGTCGGGAGCAACTGTAGCTGTCAACAACCTAAAGGTAACTGAAAGAGTTTCTTAAGAACAATGTGATACATGGTTATAAAGACGCTGAGTTAGTGATTTATAATGATATATGAACTATATCAGATATAACAGCTTTACGTTTGGTCGTAACAACACCAGCAAAAACGTGTAGCGATGTTGCAGAGGCTGTTTCTCACAAACCACTCGTGCAATTGCACAATATTTAAAGAAATAACTTTAATACTGCAAGTTTATTATTATGGGGTCTTTAGGCAGAAGGTCCCTCTGTAACCTTAGGAGTATTTAGAGTTTAATCTTTATATCCGTATTTATTGACATTTATCTCTTATCTAATCGAACAGGTTTATCTGCTTCTCTCTCTCGTGCCAGCGGGGGGCAATCAAATAATGTGTTGTTATGAAATATAGATAAATATTAAAAATAAAGACTTACGTAGGGACTTGTTTATAGCTGATCTCTATACATATTACTAGGACGAAAACATATGTTTTATATTTGTACATTTCAAAACTCAACCACTGTATCATTTAAGTCTATCTTACATAATCATGTGTTAACAAACAATGTAGGAGATTTATAATGTTAGTTGTTGTTTTTTTTGCAGGCAGTGAATTATCATCTGTGCCTCAGACGATCAGAGACTATAAAGGTTTTAAACCTGAAGAAATGTCCGGTGAGTTAATACAGACTCCAGCACTTTGATTTAATCTCACTGTATGTTTATCGTTGTTATAAAACCGTATCTTGTGTTTCAGGGTTGTCTCTTGTTTGCCCGTCTGACAGCGTGTTTTGTGACCCTGGAGATGAGGTTTCTCTGCCATGTCACCTGCATCCAGCCACGAGTGCTGCTGCGATGGAGATCAGGTGGCTGAGAAAAGCTGATCTTGTCTGTTGGTATAAAGATGGGAAGGTGACGGAGTGTAAAGGCTACGAGGGCAGGGTTGGTGTCTCACTGCAGGGTTTGCACAAAGGAAACGTGTCTCTGACTCTCAGGGGCGTGAGAGCGACACAGAGGGGCGTTTATACCTGTGAGGTCGTCAATGAACGCAGAACAATTAAAGAATGTGTTTTTCTTCATGTTCGCTGTAAGTATCCCGCAGGCTTTTGTGTTCCCATATAATGTTCTTGCATGACTGAACATGATGTTTAGGATACGACAATGATAAGTGACAGGAAGGCTGAAGCAAAATAAAAAGAACAATTAAACTGTTTGTCCATTTAAACAGTTCATACCCACATCTGTATTATTACAATTATTAACATAGGGTCTGTCACATGTTCCTGTCTTCTGCAATAAGAGATCTTGACTTGACTTTGACTTCACATTTATTGGATTGGGAAGCTGGGTTTAAGTTTGTCAAATGCTGATTGTGTATTAAAGTGTATTAAAATTGTTACTGTATAAAAGTTGCTTTGCATAAAAGTCCAAAATGTTATTGTTTTAAGTTTTATTTAGTGTCTCTGTCTCCCTCCAGCTGAAAACTTCAGGGTTGTGTCTTCTGCTCACACCGTATCTGCTGATCCCGGAGAAGACGTGATCCTACCTGTCCACCTCGAACCTGCGACCACTGCCCAGTCCATGAAAGTCAAGTGGTTTAGAGGAACTGAGCTCATTTATCAGTGTATTTACAGACAGGGAAAGTCCAATAATGCTCACGAGGATCGAGTGCGTTTGTCCACAAATGGGCTTGAGAGAGGAAATCTTTCCCTAAATCTGAAAAATGTCCAGCTGTCAGATTCGGGAAATTATACATGCAGAGTTTGTCACGATGAAGGCGTAACATCGGCAGTCGTACACCTGAAAGTAAGAGGTGAGACAAACATTAAACCACATCTTCTTATGTGATTTTAATCTCTGGTTTATTTCTGTTAATGCGAAAGGTTTTGAAATGTTGGGATGTTGTATATTTGCATGTAATGGCAGGTTCATGTTGTTTACTCTTATGTTTTTATGTACAGATGAGGTTACGAGACGTGTTGAACATGCTATTATTAAAGAACTGGATGAAACACTGACACTTTTTCAAAAACCTCTGGATCAGGACAACAAGGAGGAAAAGGAGAGAAAAAGAAACAAACTGATGGTAAGACTGAGAGAAAAATAATTGTTGATTATAAAAAGCAGCTGTACATTCATATACATCCATAATATCATTATACAGACACTGTACATCATTTGCAGTTGTTTAAGAACCTCACAGTTCTTACCTCAGCTTGTTTTTCATTTCATTTTTAGGTCGTCTTTTTAGACATTGAAATAGTATGGAAAGAATGTGACCAGACAGTAAGAAACCACCTCAAACAATGCTAAACTATTTCCACTTCTTTCGTATTTCTTTTCTTTCACTCCTTTATGTTCAGTTTGTCACTCTCGTGTCTGTTTTTCTGAGAAATGTAACCGTATATTCCTGTAATTCTCATATTAGTACTGTTTCATGTTTTATCAGTTTTTCTTCATTAATCATTTTGGATAACAGTATAATCTTAAACATATTAATTTTGAGTCTAATAATGTCAAAAAGTTAGTGTGAGCGATCAAAATATTACTACTACATACTGATATAAACATAAAAGTAATTTTGAAGCTTCTTTTGTGCTTGTTTTGACTTTGTACCTGTATTTTGTGATTCATTTAAAACCATGAATATTTTCCGTTTCTGCTTGTTTAGTCAGTCCTGCGGTGAAGGTGAAAAGGTGAAGTTTCATGTGAAGACACACAGTAAAACAAACACGGCAGCAAATATTCTCCCTCTTACCAACCATCGCAAACTTATTGCCCACTAGGACACAACGACCAGCGTTCCAGTCCGTTCTTTACACAATGAAATCAAGTCCCACCCCAGATGTTTCTCATTCCTGAAGCTGTTTCACTGTGACGTGTCACTAAAGTAAAAAAAGACTCGCAGCTTCTTTTATATGGTGACTTTGAACACAAAGTAAATCCTTCTGTAATGTTGCTGGACTGAATCTAATCCAGTTCTAATTCCATCCAATGAGTCATGACACAAAGTTTGTTCTTTTGATCGATGTTTTTACATGTTGGAACTGATTTGCAGGTGTGGCTGTATTCACAGACTGTACTATCTTGTTTTGATCATATGTAATCACACATTTTAACACTGTGTGTGTATAGAGAGACGGTAAGATTACAGTATGTTGTAGCTGTAAGTCTTTTACTACATAATCCTCGTTTGGCATTTCTTGTTTCCATCTGGCTTGTTTCTTTTCTACTACAAATATGCGAATTAAGGAACGTAATAATATTAATGGTGCAAATACAGGTAAATGTGTTTAACTATAGATCCATTACAACAATGAGCCACTAGTCGGCAACCTTGAGTTTATTTTTAGTTACTGATCATTGTGGCCTGTTGTCTTAAACTCGTTATCTTGTTAACCCATGTATTCAGTCTGTATACACTGCCTGTACTAACAGTGAATGTTAGTAAAGTAAGAAAGTTCTTCAAATGTATTAAGATTTCTCAAAGGTGTCTTAAATATCTGTGTTTATTTTCAAGCTCACTGTGTAACAGCTGATGGAAAAAGATGAAAAATGACTTAAGTGTTTTTGTTTTGCAAACTTAAACATTATTTTTTGTTTTGTTGGTGATTTTTAAAAGGTGAGTCGGGGTCTGTCAGCGATGCTCCAACAATTGAAGTTCACATCTGTCTTGTTTATTCATATACATGAATGATTATTTTGAGAAAAATCACCATAATGTCGCATTTTGTGGCTCTGGAGGTGTTGGTGTGTTTGGTCAGCGCTACTTCAGTGGATGCTGAGGAAGAGTATGATGCTGTTTTAGTGGAAAAGTGATGAAGGTCACAGATAATTGTTTACACAGAGCGATCAGTGATTCTTAAATGTAGATATCAGCTGATATAAACTTTTTTTTTAATATTATTTACCTTATTTCAATTGTAGGTCCATAAACGAGCAACATTTCCCATGACGTGAGAAATTACATGACTTCTTCATTTACCAGAGGAAGATGAAGAGCCACTACAGAAATATTCTCTCAGGTATGTATGCATGCCCTGTTTTCACCGTAGGTTTATGTGTCGTGTTATAGTAATAACACTGGCAAACTTAGTGTAAACATAACGCAGTTGGGTTATAAATGAATCTATTCTGGCTCGTTTTATCCAACCATGGCTTGAACTCATCCCAGAGTTTTTGGTGTAAACATACATTTGCGGTGAATGAATGTTTGTGGCTCTGCTGTATTCAGTCAAACAAGCGCTTGTGATGTTGATGAAATCTTGGATCAGGAAAATGTGTGTTTCTTCCTGTAAATCTCACGAGGTTCCTCTGACAGGTGGGATCAGATGGAAATAGAGGTTCAATGCTTAATCCCTGCTGTGATTAAACCGTGTCTCCAAAAGGCAACAGTAACAATAAGGACTTAATTCAGTAAGTAGTTTTACTGATGCTTTAATGTGTAACAAAACATCTGACATTAGAAAACGATGTAAAAGCAGGTGAACAATAATCTGGAGCTTCACCAAATTGCACATAAGCTGATATTTTATGTTTGCGAGCAGTTTTTGAATGAAAGGGCGTCTGCGCTCCGTTCACCGGGATCCACGTCACCGTCACCAACGCGTGACATCATCTGAAAGAGAGAAAACACGAAATAAATAAATAAGAAATAAACGCGCGGCTCCGCCAGGACGCGCGAGCTTGTGTGTTTGCGCGCGCGCGTGCGTCCGTCCGTCCTCCTGTCCGTCTGCCTGCATCATGAAACGCGTGCGTTGACATCAGGAGGCCATTCAAACGGGGGAAATATCATCGTCTTCATCACCTTCATCATCCTCCTGTTCGAACCTGGTCGCGCGCGCTGGGAGGAGCGAGATGAAGCCGGGCTGCTGAAATTCTCCGCGCGATCTTCCTGTGCGCGCGCGTCTGTGTGTGTGTGTGTGTGTGTGTGTGTGTGTCTCCATTAGTGTTAATGATCTTATTTACTACCGACTCATTTATTAGCAATAAAACACCCAGAGCCGCATCTGGTTAAACCCTTTGTGCACATGCGCGGAAAACCCGGACCGTACCGTGCGTGTCGTGATCCGCCTCGGTTTATTCATATGGATTAACATATGCACTAAAACTCAACCTTCTGTAGGCCAAGTGAGTATAATACTAAGTGTAGATATGTATCTCTGTGTGTAGTGTGTATAGTGTGTCTGTGCAGTGCCGTTCTTCACGTCCCTGTTTGTGTATTTATTGTGAAATTGTGTTAATAGTGTGTTTGGCGTTGCATGCGTTTAACATCACGGGGTCAAATAAAACTCTTACATCTGTTGGTTCTGTTTTCACTGTTTAATGCTCTTTGGGTTTGGCACCGGTTCTGTTCGACTATCAGATTTAGGACTTTATACAACAACATTCAACAAGTATTGTTTTGTGTCCAGTTTCAGTCTGATTGTATGATGCTAGATGTCATTGTACAGGTGTGTCATTGGATGCAGTTGGATGCAACATACGTGTCCACATGTATTGTGCTGTCAGAAATATGGCCTCACACGCAGACAGATCTATGTTGAATGAGAAGTAGAATAAGATTGTAAGGCACTCATTGGAAACAGTCATAATGGGTTACTAGTAGTCTGTCGTTTAATTCCTGCAGGGGTGAGTAATCTGAGGAAAGAGAGAGAGAGAGAGAGGGAGAGAGAGTATGGGAACAGACTACTAAAATCAGAAAGATGCTTGTGTGAAGAACATGAAGTAAAAGCACAGAGGAGGGCAAAAAAAAGAGAGAGATGTCATGGTTTATATTTATACAGTGTGTAAATAATTCAACGGTCTTCTGTGAATATTGAACTCAGTGGCCGGTGGTTTGATGTAACTACAGCAAAACCTTCAAATATATGACATGCTTTGTGGATTCAAATGCACACACAAATATCATAAAATATAGATGTACAACCTTTGTGCAGCTGAGGCAAAGCTTAACCAACAAAACTACAGATTAATTAGAATATCTACTGATAGTCTTGATAGTATCCTTCATKTATCTTGAAATAACCAGGATTTCATTTTATTTAGCTGTACTGCAGTATAGCAGAAACGTCACACAAACACACAGTTCAAAGCTGTTTGCATTGCTCATGTTTTTGTCTCATGTTAGCACAACATCTTTCTCTGTTTTCCTGTCATCCATTTTTCCCTATTATTTGAGCTAGGTGTACCTCACAGACAGTGTTTGCTAATGTTCCCATGAGTCTCTCTTGACCTTCTAATCTTCATGCAGATTGGTGTTTGGTCAAATCTCAGCGTGGGTCATTTCATGTGGATGTTAGCGGGCTGGTTTCTGTAGAGGTGAACTGAAACGGCTGTGAATATTGATTGTTCAGTGTTCAGTTGTTGGTTACTGTAGTTATTGAGAACTTGTAAAGATTTATTTTGACTCCTAAAGTTCCTTGATCTATAATATTTTTGCCTGGTTAAAGTACTTAACCCAAGTTAACCAAAGCTGCAGTAGTAGTATTGTAGTGATGTAGTGATTAGGTGGATTGTTAAAGGCAAATTGTGGTATGCGTCATTGTGCTACATCCCTGTGGTATAATTGGTAATAGTCAAGTCTCTCTCTCTCTCTCTCTCTCTCTCTCTCTCTCTCTCATAATTGCAGTTAAGCTTGAGAAAGATCAGGGCTCTCTGGAGCAGATGTAATAAGCGCTTTTACTCACTGTAAGATGATACGTTTTACTCATTTAGCAACTCTGACCTCACACTAAATTCCTGTTTCCTGTAATCTCTAATATTTCACACTCTCTGCTCACGCAGGGTCACATTTGTGTATTTTTTACTGCATCTTTCTGCAAGGCGTGAAATGTAAAAATCTCTCAATGAGTCACTCAAATGTTAGCGGCTTTTAATTCTCTATTCAAAAAATCTGTTTTTTCCAACTTTAAAACTTTGTCTGTATATTTCTTAGATGCCTCGTATACTTTAGCATGTGGCTGAGATTCTAGTCTCTCCGCAGCTTATTTATCTCAGAGTCCACAAATTTGAAGTGTGACCTACTGATAGAATTGATCTGGTTTCAGCACCTAATGGTTTACACTCATGTTTTTGTGTTTGTCAGGCACTTGTAAGCAACTTACAGTTGATTCAAGCTGTGTTTGATCAGTGTGTGTGTTCCCTGAGAATCGAACACACAACCTTTGCACTGCTAACACAATGCTTTGCTAACTGAACAATACAAACACTTTATGGTACATCTGTACAGTGAAGTGGTCGTCTGTTCTTTGCTGTCGTTGATACTGCGAATTATTCTGTTGAAGATATCTTCCCATATCATTTAGTTGTATTTTTGACCCGTTCGAAACTCTGCCTTTGTAATTGAGACATTTTAAAGTGTTTAGATTAAAACATTAATTTCAGGACACACAAGTGTCTTCTCACCGCAGCCTCAAACAAAATGTGAAAGACACAGTCACAGATTCGGCTACAGTGAAGTGTTTTTTATGACGTAACAAACTTCTCTTGTGGTTTCATTGCTGGATATTTTTGTATCAGTAAATGGTCTGTGTTAGCAAGAGATAAGAATGCTTGCAGTCTCTCTCTCTCTCTCTCTCTCTCTCTCTCTCTCTCTCTCATTCATGCTATATTTTCGTCTGCATCAGTGATTTTGATATTTTGACCTTTGAAGGAGAGAGAGAGAGAAACTGGGTGTGATACGGGTTGTTTTTGATAAATGTGTTGATGGAATATTGGAAACTATCTGTGCAAAGATGAAATCGGCACTGAAATGGACGTGCGCTGTGTTGCATGGCTTGATACAGGACAATGAATACGGTGTCACTGCAAAGGGGAGGCGACTGCAGCACTCTGCATTGTTGCAGTTCCGTCTGTGCCCATAGGGGTCTCCACTGGGTCCAGACAGATACATGTGAGGTTCTGTCTGTCTTCAGATATACTGTAAACCTCCAAAGAGGTTCTTTTTGTAAACCGCAGTGGTGACATAAATACAAACAACTGCAGACGTCATCTTTAAAGCCTACCAGTGCCTCAGTTTTATATCTTTAGTCGTCTTCACTCACATTATCCTGTTTTCTGTCTGTCTGTCTGTTCTGTCTTTCCTCATGACCTCTGCGTTTCGTCCTTCATGTTTTTTATTCCACCTATTTTGTGGGTTTGTAATGATTCTTCATCACTGATTTCACATCTTTTGCTCCCTCTGAATATGACAAGAAAGTATATAAAGATAAGAATCTTTGTTTAGCCAGTCAGAAGACTGAGTCTTACGAGATTTAGCCTCAATTTTAGCTTTATAGTTTTATATCATGTGCGAATGTTGGTCTCTGTCTGTGAGAGAGTTTGTTAGAACAGCCACATCATCTTAGTTCCTCAATAATTATGAATTAGATGGTGTTTTTTTCCAGGCAGAAACTACAGTGTCTCCAACTGTACAAGAACCAACCACTGGTTAGTCCCGCCCCCAAAGGCTGCCATTGGTTGGCAGTTTTGGCTGGTTGCGATGCTCAAACAAACAGAGCTGGTATAGATGCATATTAAGCTGGGAAAGGAGACAGTATTTTAGCATCTCAGATTTACAGCCTCTGGTGCCTCTTACACTATCTCACAGTTTCACTCTGTCTCTCTGTTTCACTCCTTGTTTCACATCATGATGACATCTCCTCTCTCTCTCTCTCTCTCTCTCTCTCTCTCTCTCTCTACCTTTCTTTTTCTCTTTCTTTTTCTCTGTGTCCATGTCTCTCTCTCTGTGCTCTCTCTCTCTCTTTTCCTTTTTCACTCTATTACTCTCTCTTCCTCTATTTCTACCTTTCTTTGTCTTTTTGTCTCTCTCTCTCTCTTATTCTGTGTGTCCCCTTTCCTCTCTTTTTTTCATCTCTGCCTCTCTCTCTCTCTCTCTCTCCGTCTCTCTCTCTCCCCCTCCTCAGTCTCTGCCGGTGTTGGTCTCTCCTGATCTCTTCTGTACTCCCTCCCCCCTCTTACTGCAGTGTTACTGCTAATGTATATTAGCGTCACTGCAGTCCTCTTCGTTCGCCCGTTTCTCTCCCTCTCTCTCTTTTAGCTTCCATTTCCTATACGCTTTTAACAGCATTTTTGCCTCTTGGTATGTTTCCCTTATTTTGCTCAGGTTTAGTGTGCCGCAATGCC
>JBAJNP010002754.1:23261-45110 GCA_036877545.1 Yasuhikotakia modesta
CACACACACACACACACACACACACACACACACACACACACACACACACACACACAGTGTATGTGCTGGTTAAAGGTATCTTGTTTCTTTCTCCCTGTGTCTCAGGATTTCTCACGCCACTCTTATGATCTCTACACACTCATCTTTCTTCTGCTTTTATTTTTCTCTGTTTCTATTTTTCTGTTTCTATAAAGAAAATTATATAAATAAATAACAGGAATACAAAAACATCACTTTTGCTGAGCACAGCTCTGGTGCTTTACACACACACACACGGTGCAGTGAAGAGATATTAACCCTTTCACGTCCAGCTCTTCTTTTTAGCTTTGTTGTTAATAATCTTTGTTTTTTAGTAGATCTATATTCTCAGCAACCATTTTGTAATGTTCTTGTAATGTTCTCTAATGCTCCCATCTACAGCTGGAAGCTTCTGTAACCCAGTAACAAGAACATTTTTAACTACCCTTAAAAGACGTCATATATGATCTGTGTAACATGATTTATAATCTCAGTTTGTGTGTCTGTAACTCATTCTGTTAGTTGAGTAAGTTTGGAAAAGTCCCATTTTGAACTCCGCAGTGCCGCTGTCCATGGTGCTGATACCAGCACAATTCAAACTTCTGCGCTTTTGCCTTTATTTTATTTGCTTTGTCTGTATTTTTATTATTTTTTGGTTTGTCTTCTGCTTTTTCAACTTTCCCTCATCTGTATCTTCACTTATCTCAACTTTAATTGTTTCCTGTTCTAATCTGATGTGTGACATTAGATATTATAATATTCTATTAATGAGCCACATGACAGCTTTACAATTGCATGTTGGTTATAGAATATATGCTTTTCAAAATATATATATATGCTTTATGCTCTATCTTTCTTAAAACTCTACAGCACAGTAAACACAGCATGCAAAACTACAAATTTATCTGTCCACACAAATTTTAACTATCCTTTAAAAAAATCCATCAGCTTTTTGATTAATTATTATTAAATCTGGAAAGTTTATAACTACTAAAAGAAAAGTCACACTATAGCACAGTTAAACAAGTTACTTTAGCACACACAGCACACTTTAACTAAAGGACTCGTGCAAACTACTATAACTAGTTACTCATTTAAGAATAGTTTGTTTTGGCTTAATCATACAGACATATCCCAACAAACATTAAAGTACACACAGAATAAATCAAATCTTACCTAAGAGGGTTTCTTGTTTTTCTTTCTTGTCTTTACCTGAATGTCGATCTTTGAAACGAACTAACTTAACTAACTTTATTAACTTTTGCCAGAGCAAGGAATCAGGATAGAAAGATAGTAAAGTGACAGAGGAGAGATGGACAGAACTTACCAGATAAGTTTCTGCCTTTAAAAAGATGAAAACTGCACGTGTTAAAAACAAAAAAATGGAATGAAGAGAGAGAATGCAAGAAAAAAAGATCTAAGGAGACAAAAGAACGATGAAAGCAGAGAAAAGTGAGAGTGAATGAACAGAACGGGTTATAAGATGAAAGAAGAGTGAGAAAAGCGTGTGTGGTGTATCCGAACAGAGTCAGGAAAGTGATGCTGGAGTCCGGAGCACTTCGGAGTGAATTGTGATTCCATAATGCGGAATTGGAGAGCGAGGGATGGAGGGGGCGAGCGAGCAAGGGAGGGAGGGAGAGAAGGAGGGTGAAGGGGGCAGAGATGAGATAAAACCAAACAAGAGCAAAATGGATGGAAGTGACTTAATACTTTAAAAACGAGTGCAATCAGTCGTTTCAGATAGGCTGCATCACTGCAGCGATGGACAGAATATACTGGAAAAAAATAAAAGGAAGTAAAAAGGGGTTTGCAGAAAGTCTGAATTTTACTGCAGCAAAACAGCTCTCTCTCTCTCACTCTCTTGCATGCTCTCTCGCTCCCCAACACCTCCCCCCCCCACCCAGTGACGCTCGGGCTACAGTGCTGTACTGCTGCGTGTGTGTAATGAGCCTCTCTCTCTCTCTCTCTCTCCCTCTCTCTCTCTCTCTCTCCCTCTCCTCATGCCCATGCAATGTAGCTGCAGTGAATCTTGACTTATTAGCTGTTTCATTTAAAGAGATAGAGGGACAGATAGAATCTTAATCAGTCGCAAGAGTCTCTCGCCCTCAGACGCATCTGTCATGCACTCAGCAGCATTGCTTTGTGAGTTATTAGCTAAAGGACGTTTGACCGCCATACGCCCGTCCCTCACAAATCAGACCAGGATGGGTAGATGCTGGTTAAACTGTAAAATAAACCACAAATATTTCTAAACATTCCTTCATTGTCATACATTCATGACTTCAAGAATGTTAAAACAACCTAATGCCATTTTATATGAATATTGGTTATTGATTGATTATTGATTTAAACAGAAGCTCATGGTTCTCATTTATGGTTCGTTTGTGTTGCTATTTCAATGACCAGTTCTTAATATTTGGTCATATGTTACATTAAATAATGGCATATTTACAGATATCATGATGTTTAAAAACTTCACTGTGGAGCCAAAACTGCGTCTTATTGTTTATTGTCTTCTTTACTGTTGAGTTTCATGGTTCACTGATAAGTGTGTCAGATACAGATACAAAAACATACAAGGTCATGGTGTGAAATGTGTGAGTTTCATGTCACATCTGTAACGTGTCTTCAAGCTTGAGTTGTTAAATGTGAAATATACCCTCCATCCACCTTTACTAAATATGTTCCCTTTCTCCCTCCCTCCTTCATGCCCCCCTCCGCAGGCTGGTCCTCTCTCCTCCCCTCTCCGTTTTTCTCCTCCTCTCCCTCCCTTATGCTCAGTTCGGTGTGTGTCTCCTCATTCAAAGGGCGCAAGGGTGGAAATAAGTCGTCCAACAAAGCATGTTACAGCGCCGACATGCCTTGCCCGTCGGAAAGCGAGAAAATCGTGATCAACTGCGGCGGCGTGCGGCACGAGACGTACCGGAGCACCCTGAAGACCCTGCCGGGCACCCGCCTGTCGTGGCTCACTGAGCCGGACGCGTTCAGCAACTTCGACTATGACCCGAAGTCTGACGAGTTCTTCTTCGACCGACACCCGTCCGTCTTCTCGTTCATCCTCAACTACTACCGGACGGGGAAGCTGCACTGTCCCAACGACGTGTGCGGGCCGCTGTTCGAGGAGGAACTCGCCTTCTGGGGCATCGATGAGACGGACGTGGAGGCGTGCTGCTGGATGAACTACCGGCAGCACCGGGACGCGGAGGAGGCGCTGGACAGCTTCGAGAACCCGGAGCCCGACGTGCCGGAGGACGACCCGGCGCTGGTGGGGGACGGGGATCTTAAGCGGCTCTGTCTGCAGGAGGACGGGAGGAAAGTGGGCTGGTGGCGCGTGTGGCAGCCCAGAATCTGGGCGCTGTTTGAGGATCCTTATTCATCCAAATACGCGCGCGTGAGTATTCAGCACCGCTGGACAGCTCCTCTGGATATATTGTGTGCATTTGTAGAGGTGTTCAGTTCAAACCTCACAACTGGTGATCTGTGAAGGATTGTTTATGAGTAAATTCTTCCACATGCAGTATGCGTGGCTGATGGATCAGTACCAGTACCAGTACCAGTACCAGACTGCTTATTAGTACACATCTGTTCAGTTTGTAGTGTCTTAGTGCGTGGTCCCAAAAAATAGTGGATTCAAACACTATAATTATTGTGTCCCTGTGTAAGACGCTTCGGGTCAGACTGCCACAGACAGACTGAAGATGTAACAAGCCAGTTCTCTTTTCTAAGTCACTTTGGATAGACAAAATGACTTAGATTTCAGTGTTGACATTCCTGCAAATGCACATGTGTGAGGCATGTTAAGAAAAGCTGTTTAACCTACGTTTGTTCACACATCTTGCTTGTGCAGTTTAACTGAAGCTGCTGTAGTTAACTGGTCAAATTGAGTGTCTGTAAGTTGTTGATCCATGAATTCTTTGTGTCCTTGAGCGAGATCCTTCACTTAATAAGTGTGCAGTAAGACACTTAGATATAAGTGTCACAAATGTATTAGTGGATGAACTTTTGTTTGTAATTTATTCTAGCTTAGTGGTTTAAAATCTCACTGATCATTTAAAGGGTTTAACCCTTAAATTGCTGATTTATAAACTGTCCTTCTGAGCTGAGCAAAACATTTGACCTCGGTTTGTTACGCAGGGACCGAATCTGTCGACTGAATTTGTTAAACGCTTCTGGTAAAAGCATCAGCTTATTATTTTAAAAACATGTTTGTTGTTTAACCCTCGTTGCTGGGCTGTTGCGGTGGGCGGCTGAAGTGGCAGAAATTGACCTAATTCACAAACAAGTCTTAAACGTTTATGAGTATATCAAGACATCAGACACACTGACAGACATCAGACACACTGACAGACATCAGACACACTGAGAGCCGCAATTATGCGTGTAATTGTATAATATCATGCACAGGATGAAAAAGCAATTTGTTGATTCTTGTTTTACAGTGTTGCATCGTACAGTAGCAGCCGTATGCTGTAAAAGTTACTGTATGTATAGGTCGTAAAACCCCCTGCTCTTATGAATCTTTAATGTGTCCGACGCAGGAAACGGTCGTTGCTTGTCGGTTGCTTGTTAACCGTGTCCTTGGTCGTTTTCATTCAAATGCATGTTGTGTTTTAAGAGGCGCTTGTGTTCGTCTGACGCTGTTATAGCTGCTGGTACAGAGTTTTTCACTGAGAAAACAATCTGCTGCAGATATCAGAGAGGTTTAATAAAATTTGGTTGATATTGAAAAATCCTGATAGACTATGATTCATGTCTTAGCATTGAGCCAAATGCTTAAAACCAAATGTGTGTGGATGTGTGTGTATCGGGTTTAGTGATAGATAGAGGAAGTGACTTGTGGTTTGTGTTACAGGAAATTTTTTCATATATATTGAAAAATCTATGTCCATTTGTTGACCCGATTATGGGCCACAGAAAGACTCAGTCAGCATAACCGGAGACGATCAAAACGTTTAGTGCCTCTTTAATGTCTGTGTATATTGTATGTCTATATATGTTTATTGTATGTATGTAATTGAACAGCACGTCTGTGCATTATGTCACCCTGTCTGAAAGGTCATATATTATGATGTCATTGTGGGAATTGTTGAGTCAAAGGTGTATAGCTATCGAGAGTGATGCACATGCATCGCTGTCTGGTGTGTGTGTGTGTGCATGTGTGTGAGTGTGTGTGCATTTATAAATGGGTTTAGAGTTAGCTTTAACGCTGGACACTGGGGAATCCATCTCTCAGGTCAATATTTGCCACAGTTCATCACCTTGTTTTCTCAGTTACTGTACATTTAACACATTTATGGCTGTGGGCATGAAGGAATTCA
The DNA here is from genome assembly GCA_036877545.1 of Yasuhikotakia modesta. Lineage (NCBI taxonomy): Eukaryota > Metazoa > Chordata > Actinopteri > Cypriniformes > Botiidae > Yasuhikotakia > Yasuhikotakia modesta. The sequence goes on from JBAJNP010002754.1 coordinate 28,598, forward strand.
GACGCGACACATACAATCATCCAGTGATGTTTTTAAATGTCTGGTGCTGATAAGCAGAAAGCAGCGCGTCTGTCTAAAGACTGTAAAATGCAGTTATCATAGTTTTAGTTTAGTTTTATTGTGGTTTAATTTATATGTCGGATTTTTGTTGGATTTTTATATCGGAAAAAATGTTGAATGTTTAATAACATTTTTGGTACTTACTGAAAACATTAGAGAAATGTTTTTACAACCTCAGATGATCAGCTGGGAGGCAGGAGGAGTGCATTGGTGAGGCTGTTGGAGGACGGATGTCAGTGACGTGATTTAATGCCGACTGCTGTAGATTCACGCCGTGCTTGAAGTGTGAAACATTTATGAGCTGAGCGATAATCTACATGTTATTCATACCAGCAGCAGTCCTGTTTCTGAGCAGCTCACACACACACACTCAGTCACACACACATGCACACACACGCTCACACACACTCAGTCACACACACATGCACACACACAAACTCACTCACACACACTCTCACTCACGCACACATGCACACACATACTCACTCACGCACACATGCACACACACACACACATGCACACACATACACGCACACACACAAACTCACACACACATCACACTTACACACACATGCACACACACACAAAAACACACCACACTCACACACACACACTGCCGCATTCCTGCGCTCGACGCAGTCAGAGCTGTGCAGTGGAGCAGGAGATGAGCGAGCCGGTGAAATATACTGCCAATGTAAGATGCAAAATGGGAACCAAAAAAGCGTGATGGAGGGATAGAAGTGAAATAGAAGACGGATTATGAGAGAGTGGACATTTAAGAGAGGGAGTGGCTAGAAACGAAAGGACAGGAGGGGGGTAAGAAGGAGGGTTTATGGACCCATTTTAGCATCTTCAATTATGATGGAAGGCATCGACTGCCCCCATGCCTCCGTTTTCTGATATTGATTGATCATTTATTGATCAGTTCACCTTTGTCTGTTAGAGGGGATACGATCAACACACACACACACTGAATTGTACAGCTGACTGCATTGCAATACTGTCCAGTCACACGTGACTTCTCTGAAGGTTACTGAGAACGAATCCTCTGATATATTCATTTGAAACAGTCACATGTAGATCAATAAATGTCTTAAAAATGTTGACATTAAAGGTTAGGACTGATTTAACCCCTTTCTCTGGGTGTCAGAGGATATATCACTGACTAGAACTGTCTTCTGATAGATGAATTCGAACCCGTGCCGCTCGCAACGCCTGCAGTTACCCGCCAGATCACTTCTCTGACACAGTCTAGGAAGAGACATGATGTAATTTCTCCAGAAATATGAACCGAGAATTTGTATTTTTCTGCAAGTAAAACTTTGTTTTCTTATAATTTAATAGAATTAAGAAATAAAACTGAATAGATTGTATGCTAACACAAAGAATTACAAGATCTGTGATGTTGCGTATCTTATGAATTAGATGCATTTATTTCTATTTAATGAAGACATTAAGAAGTTGTGAAGAGATGGATACTTGTTAGGGTTTTCCCAGCTAACAAAGGTTGTGAGAACATTTTTCTAATGTTTCCATTAAGTAACAAAAAATGTTATAAATGTAGAATGTATTAAACGTTTCAGAAACATTTAAAACTTCCAGATTTTGGCATTGTATTAACATCATTTCTTCATTTTTCGTAATGTTTTTAATTCTGTAACATTTCTAAAACGTTCCACTAACAACTTAAGAATAACGTTTTGGTATATATATATATGACGTGTAACGTTACAGAAATGTTATCTGCGGTTGCATCGTGTTTGATCACGCAAACATCTTGACATATAAAGGTCACGTCTCATGCTAATCGTGTTTATGTGAATATCTTTTAATCTGTGCTGATGTATACGCCTGTCTTTTTGCTGATTGGTCAGAACTGTTGGCAAGAGTCCAGTTCTGAGACACTCTGACCCTCGGGGTCCGGAACATTTCCTCCCGCCGGGCCTGATCCTGTCAACAGGGTGCCTCAATCCTAAACACAGCCCTCATATTAAACAAACTGCTCTGGGCAGCTTTGTGACATTGGCAGTTTTGTCTGGGAGATTGTGTTTTGCTTAGAGAATGCAGTGACATGAGAGCCGTGCTGTTCTAAACAAAACACACACACACATTTAGCATCTAGCTAGATAGTCACATTCTGTAGGATTCTATTGTTTAAATACACAGCTAGTTATAAACAATATAATCTAACCATAACTCACACTCTATCCCTAACAGAAAACCTTTTGCATTTTTGCAATAAATATAAACTTTGTTTATTACTTTTTTATTTACTATTTTTACAGTTTACTTTTTACAAACTCTTAACATTTTTACCCACATTTGTAAACATGTACAAGTACAGTTATGTGTCCTTAAGAAAGTAAATGTTTGTGAAGTAACCTGCAGTTTTATGTTTTGAACAGAGATGGCGATGGTGAGGTTAAAAAACACCCCATGAGCAACGAAAGAGCAAGTTTGGAACAATAAATGAGAATGTCCTCTGGGTTTCTACATTGGCAGTGATTGAACGTTGAGATGTTCAGAGATGATCGTGTCTTTAGTGGTTGTGTTGCTTTAAATGACATTTGTGACTGTTTGTAGGAAGGAATAATGGGAGTGGTTTTGGGAGTGGTTGTGGTTGGGAGAGCTTTAGAAACGCCTGTGGTTTGTCTTTGACTCAAGAATGAAGAACTTCATGTGTCCCACTTTAAAACGGTTGATGTGTCTTTAGAGTTCGGTTGAGACTCTCTGTCCAATATGTCTGTCTGGAGGCTGTTCACCTGCAGCTCAGAGACACCGGCGCCCTGCTCCATGAATATTTGATCGCCCGTCTTGACATGGCTGAAGAGAACGAGGAGATGAGCTCCTCTTATGTGATGCCAGTGGATTTGGTTTTTCCCAGGAGCTTGGCTTTCAGGTTCCTGGTTTCTTAATTGACAAAGACAAGCTGACTGTCATCTTCTGTGGTTGTTTCTAACAGCTGTCCCAGCTTCTTTCTTCAGATGTTCCTCAGTGATCGCTAGTGGCATCAGGGTTCTTGGAGGTGCTGGTATGAAGGTTCATAACCTCCTGCTTTGAGGAAAGATCAGTGGAAGCCCTCGTGAATCACCTTCACTGACTTCTGAGGACCAAAGTGCCCAGAAAAATATATTATCAGAAGAAAAGAAAAATCACAGATGAGGTCTCTTTAATATCTCAGTTGTTTCTCCTGCACTTCAGATATTTCTATGTCTTCATATTTTTGAAGGTTTCAACATGAACTCAGACAAAATTCAGGTGATTTTAGCCATACAATCTACATTAATTTACCAGAATGTTTCAACAACTGTCTCATTTGTTTCTGATTTATGTCTCCAAAGCAATTTTAGGAGAAACATCTGAGACAAATTTGATACTTCAATGAAACACAACAGAGACCTTCATCAGATCTTCAGAGTTATGAAGGAGAAACCTCAGAGCAGAAACATGTTCTTCTAGAATGTCACCACCGCCACCCCATTCTTAAAACACAAGGCGAGTTATTGAATATTGTGAATGAAAACAAACTTCTCCGTTCTACATTTTATTGATTGGTTGTAACTCTGCCAGCGGTGGTTAAATTGTTCCTCTCGACTTCCTGTCACAACTGCTCCAACAGAAATGGAAAAATGCCCCTTTGGGCTTTTGTAGAATCTCTGTCAGCTATTTCTGAATATACAGTACAGTTCTAAACCACTTACTGTAAATTTCAGCAGCTTTATAATGATACAGAATTAATTCCCAGTTTCTTGTCTTTCTAACCAGAAAATACAGATAATGTGTATGCAGCAAAAACACAGAAAAGTAACTAAAATGAGCTTTTATAGACCAAAGTGTCACCTCTCATTACACTTGACCAATAGCAGGAACCGATTCTTTAAATCTAAATAAATAAATCCTAATTTCTAATTCTAATGACTTTAGGACAATCTGTCCAAAAGCATGTAAGATGTGCTAAAACTTTGCTAAAACAACAATTGTGTTGGTAATCTAAACTTGGGCACAGTTGTGTACACACACTGCCACACATATTTAGGGGCAATTGTGGCCTGCTGGGTTGAGAGTCAGAGTTGTAATGGTTGAAGGTTCGATTTCAGGTGCCCTTGAGCAAGACACCGGACCCCCAATTGCTCCCTGGGTGCTGCAGTGGTGCCCACCGCTCTGGTGTGTGTTTATAATTTGCAGTGCATGTTTGCAGTACAACTCATAGTCCTATATGTGTTCACTGACTGGGTTTAAATGCAAAGAACAATTTATGGTTCTGTGGGTCACCATACATTGCTAGCATGTCAGGTGTGCGTGTATGTGGACTGTTTATCATGCGTGTTACATGTGCTCACACGACTAGACCTTTTGACTGGCGCCAAAGGTTTAAAAGAGTCACGCGAGCCGCTTCAGTTTTCCCTGACACAGGTGTGTGCGCGGGTCACGATGAGTCAGTCTCTTTAGTTTCATGTCTGCTCCTCTGGGAAGCCGAGTTCGGCCCCGCTGGGTAATTTCATCTCGGTGATAATTGGAACTTCCTGTGGCGATGAGATCATATCCTGCTGAGTGTTATCAGAGCTGCAGTGTCACTCCCTGTTGTCTGGATCAACACACACTCAAATGCAACATCTTTATCATCACAACGTTTCCCTAACGTTCCATTAGCAAAAAATGTTGTGACATTTCTAGAAACAGTTGACTTTTTTGATGTATTGAAACTATTGCTTTTGTTATAAGGACATTATTTAATTTTAAGTAACGTTTTTAACGTTCCACAGTTATGTTTATGATGCATAGCGGACAAAATATGTTCTACCAACATTACTGTAAGAACTTTTGAGAACTGAGAGAACTGTAAGAGAACGTTCTGAAAACATTTCCTGTTAGCTAGGATGTTTTTTCATGTTTTCCAGTAGAAAAGTTGAGCCAAAACAATAATTTAATGTTCACTAACATTTTTTCAGTAATTCCTTTCATCTGAAGACCAGATTTATTCTGAGTCTGTTTTGTCCATAACAAAAAACTTTAAATAGTTCCCCAATAGTTACAGTCTTAGAAGACAGAATATTTGTGATATAATAAAACAGGCAGTTTGATGGTCACTCGTTCAGTTGATGACATCATTAATATTCTCTGTCTCTTTGGTCTATTTATGTTTATGAATATTTCTGCCGACTCAGGAGAACTGTCCCAAAGTCTCTGTGTTCAGGGACAGATAAAGGGCAGGAACAGAGCTGTGCAAAACTCAGAACAGGTGGACACTCACTGTAGATAACTGACCTCAGAGTCACTTAACTGTGTCAACACCAGGGACTGCCCAGCTAACAGGGAACGTTCTCAGAACATTGGCTAACATTCTGCAAAGGTTATGTGATCAAAAATGACCAAAAACACTTTGTAAAGTTAAGAGAATGTTTTGAAATTGTTAAATATTATATAAAACAAAAACGTTATTGTTAAGGTTCTGTAATGTTAAGGCATTACACAATGTAAAAAGTTTAAATAATGTTCTTTTTAACCAAACAATAATGTTAATATTTTTCATGTTCTCAAGGTCTCTTATATTTGGCTGTGTGTGTCTGTTTGTATGTTTCAGTTGGGACTGCAGATGACTAGCAAGTCTTTTTAGGAAAGGACAGAAGTATGTGTGTTTGTGTTTGTGTATGTGTGTGTGTGTGTGACGCCATCTGCTCGTTCACTAGATCCCAGGGTAGCCAATGCTAAATTCATCATGTTGACTTTCTTATTACACACACACACACACACATATGTTTTTACGGGACATGTAAAGGGTACTTTCAGTGTATTTTCCTGCGAGATTACCAGAGTTTCCCTGTTTGCTTGCGTGTTTGCATGTGTGTGTGCATGCGTGTGTGTGGTGACTTTGTCGTTTCTCTTACAAAGCGTTTTTTGTCACAAAAGCTCTCAGTTAGATTAAGGACAAAGGTAGAGAGAACGAGAGAGAGAAAGTAAAGAGGTGAGTGAATGAGAGGAGAGAGTTGGAGGCAGTGAAGGGGGTGGGCGCTGTGTCGCAAGGACAAACGTGTAACACTGCAGTGTTCTAGAGAGAATACAAAACAGACAGACGCCTCGCGCTGCGAGTGCAGTCAACGCGCTACACGCGACACCTGCACAAACGCAGTCAACAGCACAGGGACTGTATGACACACACATATTAGCACATTCATGTACGACTTACATTGGTACTGTATACAGGATGTGTCAGCACAGCTTTGGTTATTAAAACGTTGTCTGTAAAACATTCACACAGCAGATGCAGTCACACTCCTGTGATTATATCATTCACATCATTTTAATCTACATGTGACACATGTGAGCTGATATGATACAGACATACAACATACAACACACACACACACACACACACACTGTCCTCCTGTGACCTTCAGTGTCCCGCAGTGTCCTGTTACATCAAATGACCTATCACTCTCTCTCTCTCTCTTTCTCCCTCTCTGTCACTCCCACTTACTCTTTTATACTGTCTCTCTCATAACCACTTTGTCTCTCTCTTATTCTAACTCTCTCTCTCTGTCACTCTCTCACACATTCACTCACGTTTTTCTAATTTAAAGTACTTTATTAGCATGATTGTTTACATGCAATATTGCTAAAGCATTTCACATAAAAAATACAATACAAACAAGTATTGATGATTTGATTGTAACTATCTGAACAAAGTTTGTCATTCTTTTGTGCTTCTGAAGGGTTGGATAGGGCGATTTTGGAGAGGCTAGCAATATTAAACTAGCTTTTAAAACATACTCCCTGCCCTCAGTGATCCTCAAATCCGTAAATACATCATTTAACAGTCAAGTAGGACGTCCTATCAGTGCATTTGGAACGAATGCAAAGATTGGACGGCTATTTTATGGTCTTGCACCTTCTACAGAAAAAATATTTATTTATTTATGAATATATTTACACTTGAATCGCCCACCCTGCTTTTAACAAACGATTGCAGACGGAGTAACAGATCCAGGCAGAGGAATAAAGAACGATCAGAGAATGAGACGTATAGCAGAGATGAGGGGTGACTGGCTGCACACATGCTGTGAATGGTCTCGTTTTATTCCTGCGTGTCACACACGGTGCTGTGTTGTAAGGTGTGTGTGTGTGTGTGCCCTCCACTCTGTGGTGTATGTGTGTGTGAGAGCGTTCACACGAGTGTCAACGTGATTCCAGTGACGCTGTGTTTACCGCAACACGGCTTCACCACTGTCTCCATGACAACCACTGCGCTAGCTTACCCGTCCTGCACCAAAGAAGAAAGACATCAAACAGTGTAAAACAGACATCAGACACACTGTGAGACTGTTGCAATAAGGCTTGCGATCAGTAATATGTGATTATTGCGTTGAAAATACGTGGTTGTGTGTCTGTTGTTTCATTACAGTTATTGAATTCTTATGTCAGAACATGTATTAATGAATGTCGTACACAAATGTTGCTTCTGTACAGAAGACAAGAGCCTAATTTGGTACAAACATGTTCATGGTCCATCGACCGCCTGCTTGCCTAGTTTAAATAGCCAATATGGAGCTTTGCACAGCATTACTATGAGACAGACAGAGAGAGAGGGAGAGAGAGCGAGAGACCTAGCATGAGAATGCTGGTTACTGCAGCAGCTTGTAACTAGGTCAGGTTGAGACTGAAGACAAATACACACAGAGAGAGAGAGAGAGAGGGAGGGGCTTATGAAACAGGTATTTTATATAAATTAATTAATCATTTATTTTCACCTGAGGTTTTTTATGGAATCTGTTTTCTCTGTGATTTCTGTGTATGTAAATGTCTCTGTTTTCTGATTACATAATAACTTCTTAGGATAGTCTGGTACGATACTATATATTACAGTGAAATACAAAAAACAGTTGTTGGTGCAAATGTGTGTTTGAATAGATGTTAGATTTTGTGTGTGAGAGAGACGAATCTTTGATTCCTTCAAGAAAACAGCTTAAAAATACTAAACAAAGACTTAATGAAAAGATATCAAGCAGAAAACGTATCTTTGAGGATTTAAGGGGAAGAAATCTCTTTATTATCTCAGCAGTTACACAGCGGTGTGAGTAAACTGAGTCTAACTAAAGACCTTGTGAGAAAAAGACTCCACTACAGTTTAAGAAGAGCTCAGCAGTGTCTCAGCTATGTCTCACACTTCTCAAGATAACAAACTGTCACCAATCATCAATTTATTATTTATTGGTTATAAATGTTTGTGTGTGTGTATTCAGTATTTTTTGGGCAGTAATTCTGGGCAGCTTGTTAAACAAAGTGGTTTTGGATAGAGGGATAAATGGAGTGTGTGTGTGTGTATGTATGTGTGTGTATAAATGCATTGTTTTGTGTGTTCATGTTTGTTTGTTTTCTCCTCTCCTGCTTGTTTCTTCTCTTCTGTTTTGGTTTGTTGCATCACATCTCATCCGTTAAGCAAAAGTTAAGTTTGATTATTTGTACAGGACACTTTATTAAATCCCTCGCCTCCCTCAGAGACAGACACACCTAAAACAGATACGGGGTCTTACATTTAAAGGCTTGTGGGTCAAATAAGATTTTGGTGAAACCCTCAAAAGTTGTTGTGTGGTTGGTGTTTGCATTAAACTACAGGTGAGAAGCTATATGAGATTAATGCAGCGCACAGTTTCTTGAATGGGAACAAAAGGTGTGTGTGTGTGTTTGTGTGTGTGTGTTTGTGTGTGTGAGACCCAGTTTAGGTTCTGGCACACATTTTTGTGGACCAGATACAGAGGAAACACAGTATCAGGGGATCTGAAGATATTCCTGCTCTACAATTATGATATTATTTTTTACTACGTTTCATTTGTCAGAAAGTGTCATGGAGGCTTTACACACATGGCAGAACGTTCAGTCCAGAGATGCAGATGCCTTGTGCTTGTTCAAGAGAAGCAGGTTCGAGTCCAGCCTTCATAAAAGTTTCCTTACAGTAATAGTGAATTGTCTCCCATTGTCTCCCATTCTTGTGTTATCCAGGGCTCTGTACACCATGCATTTATCAGTGTGAGGCAACTTAAAAAAAATCAATGAAACTTAAGTCTATAAGACCAATGTAAAATGATCAATACATGTGGTTGGACTTAATGTCTTTAAAGTGAAAGATGTGGAAGTGCAGGTCACACATTCACCGGAGATCTTTAAGCCCAAGCTACAGCCCTCAAACTCCCCTGAAGTCATTTGTGTTCAGTTATGGAGGTCAGTGCTACACTGTTTTACATGAGCGCTTCAACAAAAACAGACTAACCTAAATAGCCATCTGGAGAGATATTAGAACGGCACCCATTTGTAACTGTAGGGGACAAAGTTCCTGTGACCTTGTGGTTTAACACTTGGGGACAGATATGTTATTTAAAGGTTGGGTAGAGGAGGCCAGCAATAGCTTTATATATAATAGCTAGCTTTAAAGGCTAGCTGTTATATATAACAAAAAGCTAGCAATAGCTAGCTTTAATGCAAAGACTCCGCCCTCCTCTCAGACTGGTCTCCAAAGCCACGCCCCCTCCAATCCATGCAACACAGAGGTATGCAATTGCATAGTTTGACAGGAAAATAAATCATACTATCAATGATTGGATGAACGTTTTTTGTCCTCTGCTTACCACAGAAGATATTTATTTATTCAGTTTACTTGTTAAAGTTGTTAAACTGTGTGTTACTGTGAACATTTTTAACATCTCCATTAATAGATAGATGTTGTGTTACCAATGCTTAACACCGGACACACAGGTCATTAACACAAGTGTCATGGATATATGACAGATTATGAGTATGAAATCTGATATTTTAAACACACAATCAATGGTTCGAATAAAATCATGTCAAGCTGAAAAGCATCTGATTGAAAAATGATGAATTATGCATCAGATAATTCAGACACGTCAACAAGATGATGATTTCTGCTCTTCATCTTATTTAATCTATCAGGTTGCATCGGTCTGTGGATCAGAACCAACTCACTATTAACTGCAAATACAGCAGTTTCCTGATCGATTTACACCGATTACACAATGTTGCATTTATTATAAAACAGCTTTACATGTAATAAAAACATAGATGACACAGAATATGTGAACTTATAACTTCTCAGGACTCACACATAAACTACAGTTTTAAACTATGTAAAATGTTTAACATCTAACATCTGTTTGTTTGGATTGAGTTTGTGTTTCCACACACAGTCTGTGTCTGTATTTATTTTGTGTTTGTTCTTTATTATTTAGCATTTAAAGTTTGAATGCCAGACAATTAAATGTTAATAATCATACATTTCTTTACACTAAAGTGTTTTTGTTTATAAATTTTGTCAAAGAGCAGCATGTTTTATTTGTTTTGTCTCTTTTCTATCAATTCTGGTTCGAGGCTTGTGTCAGATCTTAAAAACAATTTGAGGATGTTTTGTCAGAGAGACTGAAGCATTAGGTTGGAGTTATTACTCTGTGTCCTTCAGTAAACCACATAACATTGTGTTACTTTAGGGCAGCACTGTGTACGTTACTTGATATAAAAGGATGTTAAACGAATACTTACTGGAATGATGGATGTTTGTCATCTGTTCTTCTCTCTCTTCAGTACGTGGCGTTTGGATCCCTGCTCTTCATCCTTATCTCCATTTCCACCTTTTGCATGGAGACGCATGAAGCTTTCAACACCCTGTACAACAGAACTGAGAACGTCACGGAGGGGGGCGTCACGAGAGAGGAGGTTGTGTATGAGGTGGTCACGGACAGCTGGCTGACGTACGTGGAGGGGGTGTGTGTGATCTGGTTTACCATTGAGGTCTTCACACGGGTGGTCTTCTGCCCTGACAAGGCTGAGTTCTTCAAGAGCGCGTTGAACATCATCGATTTCGTGGCCATCTTACCCTTCTACCTTGAGGTGGGTCTAAGTGGTCTCTCCTCCAAGGCGGCTAAAGACGTGCTGGGCTTCCTGCGGGTGGTGCGATTCGTCCGAATTCTGCGTATCTTCAAGCTGACCCGTCACTTCGTGGGCCTGCGCGTCCTCGGACACACGCTGCGTGCCAGCATCAACGAATTCCTCCTCCTCATCATCTTCCTCGCCCTTGGAGTTCTCATCTTCGCCACCATGATCTATTACGCCGAGAGGATAGGGGCGAGTCCGGACGACCCCACGGCCAGCAAGCACACCAACTTCAAAAACATCCCTATTGGTTTCTGGTGGGCAGTGGTAACCATGACAACCCTGGGCTATGGAGACATGTACCCGCAGACGTGGTCTGGCATGCTGGTGGGGGCGCTGTGTGCCCTTGCGGGTGTGCTAACCATCGCTATGCCTGTGCCCGTGATTGTTAATAACTTTGGCATGTATTATTCGCTAGCCATGGCCAAACAGAAGCTGCCCAAAAAGAAGAATAAACACATCCCACGAGCGCCACAACCCGGATCCCCCAATTACTGTAAGCCGGATGCCCTCGCCATGGCAACAGCCTCGCCCCAGAGGATTCTGGGTAACGTGCTGGGCGGTGTGCTGGGCTCAGGTGGGCTGACAGGAGAGGTGGGATGCCCTCTAGCTCAAGAGGAAATCATAGAAATAAACAGAGGTGAGATTAGCATGTTACTGTATGTTCTGTAAAACATTATCTGTGCCACAAAACCTAACCAGAACTTAAACTTGACAATGTATAGTGATGTATAGATATAATGGGAAATGATAAGTAGACAACAACAGTGTAGAAGCTTGTAACCCGGGATGTAAGCCTAAACTTCATAGTACAGTAATCCTATCTACTGTAAACGTATCCCTCAGATCTGATTGGTTGATCAAAACTTTGTCCCTAGAAATGTCTCTCCTTTGACAAACTTATAGCTGAGACACAATGAAACATCGCTGAGATTATATTATTACATATATATCGTATATCATAATCAATTTTGGTGACTCTGTGTTTTGATCTATGCAGACAGAGTGTGGTTAGTCTCCATTAAAATGATCAATGCAGCTCAATGCCAACACTGTACAATTGCGTACAGTATGTGATTTTGTGCAGTAACAGTGTGTTTCTTCAGTTCTGATGTACATCCTGTCAGTTTCACATGTATTATTAATTATTCGTTGTTTTTTAACCATTTTTTAATAAGTGTCGTATGATTTTTTAATATGTGTCGTATGAACATGTTTTGAGATATATGTGATATATGTGTATGTTATTTTCTGTGTGTGATATTTTCTCTCTCTCTCTCTCTCTCTCTCTCTCTCTCTCTCTCTGTCTCTCTCTTTCTGTCCCTCTCTCTCTCTCTCTCTCTCTCTCTATTTCTGTCTGCCTCGCTCTCTCTCTTTCTCTCTCTCTTTCTCTCTCTCTTTCTCTCTCTCTCTCTCTCTCTCTCTCTCCAGACTCGAAGCAGAATGGAGATGCGGCCAGCGCAGCTTTAGCAAACGAGGACTGTCCCACAATCGATCAGGTTCTCAGTCCGGATGAGCGCAGCCCGGTGGGCCGAACGAGAGAACGGTACCAGCAGGACCGAGCCTGTTTCCTCCTCAACACACGAGAGTTCCGACCCACTGACGGGAACGTGCGGAAAGGTATGTTTGTGTGCCTCTGTTTGCCTGTTACACATACTGACACACTCACACAGTCACGCAGCAAAACCTCATCGGACCTCCAACATCAACCAAATAAACATGCTAGATATTTCGAACACGCTTTGTACACAGCAGAAGCGCTAAATGACATCACAAAACCATCTGAAACATCTGTGTCTCAACTCACTGTGGCATTTCTTGCAAGTGGAGCCAACATTACAGATTACAAAACTAGTTTCACTCTCAGAGTCTTTTCACACTTGTTTTTAAGAGTCAGACCTGCTACTGTATGCATGAATTGCAAACCTAAAGTGTGAAGAATTATACTGTTGTTATGAAGTCATAGGAACGTGTGTAATTTCCTGACCAAACCCATAAAATTGTTCAAGTTCTTTTTAAATTGAATTGCTCTATTCACAGTCGTGTGTGAACAGAAAGTGGATATACTAAAATGGAATAAAATGAGATTAACATAAGAGATTTGAGAGGCCCTGTAAATGCTAAAAGAATTGGGTCCTTTTTCACTTTTTTATCCACTTAATGGTCTGAGTTTAAAACAGATTCAAGTGTGAAAACATCATTTTGACTCTGGATTTATTCTCGCTTTAATTCTGTTCTTTCATTACATCAGTTTACATTTTTTTCTTAAAAATAAACACTCATGCCATCATCTCCTACTGTCTTTCTTTTTAATCTATACTTTTCTTTTTTCTTCCGTTCGCTCGTTTGTTTTTAGCTTTTAGATGGTTTTTGTTATGGTTGTTTAATTAAAACAAGCACCACAAACCTATATGACAGAACTTTAATGCAAACTCCTCTTTCTCAGGGGTCAAACCACAGCAACAGTGTCAGTATAGTGTAAAACAAACAAATATATACATTAACAACAAAATCACTTACAGTAGGTCAGTACAGAAACGCTATCACCTTATACAGATACAAACACGTTTACCACAAACTCAGATCTGCATGTGTGTCGTTGTTGATTAGTGTTAACAATTGTCTCACTGTTGTGTTGTTATCCTAACCAGTGTTTGTTTGTTTCGTCTGGTAAATGAAAGTGAATCGGATGTTTAATAATGTCACTGAATATGAGTTAAAGTTGGGTTTTACACTCTCTGACAGACACGTTGTGCAGATTGTTCATTTGTTAAACTGCTGACTGTCCAGCCGTAGACAGTCAGAGACAAATACGTCTGTCCTGTGGTGGCATTTATCATCCAGTTTAAGTAACTGTGATTGTATGTACTCAGCAAAATACAGTGAAATGACAAAAACTACATTGCAGACATTGTTAGACATCGGAAAGGACAAAGAGTTCATGTCAAACGTGTAACTCAAACACTCCAGGTAATTTTTAACTAAATTCATGAACTGAATCACAGTAATTCAAAGAATCTAATGGGTGAATCTTGTGGTGTTACAAACAAAATTCCTTTTATTAATGTTTAAAATGTTAAAAACATCATAGATGTGTTAAAAATAACCTGGATGTTCATTTCTGAGTGTGTTACACTCAAAACAGGATGCGGAACGTATTTAAAACAGTGGCACACGTTTCTCAGAGGAGAATACAAATCCAAACTTAACTCAATAATTCAGAAATGTTACACTAACCTCACACTGTAATGAGAGGAGCGTGTTTATGGGACGATGCTGTACACTGTAGAGTTGTGTAACAAAGATAATTGATTGTGTTTAATGTCCTTTGAGATCCACTGCTAATTCCAAATGGAAGGAAAGTTGCTGCAGTGTGTGTGTGTTTGTTGGGGTCTCACATATTCTGTATTATCTTTCTCTTCAGGTTGTGTCATTCCCCGCGTTTGTATGTTGGCCTCTTCATATTTTCTCACTGTTCTTCTGTCTACCCCCACGTCCTCCTAGCTGTATGTGTGTGTGTGCGCGTGTGTGTCGTGTCCGTGGTGACGTCGCTTGTCGTGTTTTCAGTGTGTTTTCCTCACTCTACCGGTGACCTGTAACCCTGGCGTGACACGCAGGACATGCGCACGCGTGCTGTCGCATCGGCGCGCCAGGGTCAAAGGTCAGGGGTCGATGGAGGTTAAGGTGAAATCAAATGAGCAGAAGTTCTTGGTTCTGTGACACCAATGCCATGACAATAGGGAAATGACAATGTAGTACCGACACAAATAAAGAGACAGAACACAGAAAACCCAGCTAACAATTTTAGGTTTTAGGTGAATGTTTCCCTAACATCTCAATTAAAATGTTATTTGTAAGAATGTTTAAAATGTTTTTTAGATGTTGTATTACATTATTGCTTAATTCCACTATCTACTAAAATGTTTTTGAAATATATGATATCTAACATTAAAAAACATTATTTTAATGTTGCTGAAGGAAAACTTTGGGAGAACTTTTTATTAGGCAACATTTTGAAAACGTTCCCTGTTAGCTGGGAAACAGTCGTGGCGTGCCACAGTTTCAAGAATCTGCTCATACGACCTCAGCCTGCTTCAGTTCCTAGTGTAGCCCGAAAACTCCAACTGTGTGTGTGTGAGACAGTCAGTGTGTGTTAGCTTGTCTTGAGGTGTGTGTGTATTGTGTAACATTCTGACATGTGACTGACTGGTTGACAGACAGACACTGGGATATTTGGACAGACTCACAGACAGACTGACGTTGAGAAGGTAAGACCGACCCGATAACTGCTGAGCCCAAAACCCGGCACTTACCCTGGGCTTCCGCATAGCAATGTCTCCTGAGGGGAACGTGGCTCGATTATCACTGTAAAACCAGAGCATGTAGACATACACACTTATGCTTACTTATTAAATTCTTTTAAAAAGACGTTTGTTGATGTGTGTGTGTGTTGTTGTATTGAGTTAAACAGCTCAAAGCTGGACTGTAAACTCAACGGCCTTTTCCCGCCAAACTGGCCTCCAGGCTCTTTTCCAAAACCTAGTGAGCATCCCACCTAAACAGCAGTTTTGGGCATGTTGCTGATGTAAAGGTTGTTCTGAACAGCAGGCAGCAAAAATGTGAAACGCTTGGCTTGCCCGATGCAGCATCATACTGTATGTATAACACATATCCCAGAATGCATTGTGATGAACCTCCAGGATGTTTAATGATGACTATTGTTGATTTTATGAATGATGTGGTACCATGTTATGTCTGCCCAGCTAATAATGTTAGGTTGTAAGAACGTTTCCTAACATTGTAGGAATGTTTTCTAAAGTTTCCATTAAGTAACAGAAACATGTTGCTTTTAATGTTCTAAAAATGTTAAAAATGTCAATTTTTTTTAGCTGTTGTCTTAATGTTAGTGCATTTTTCTTCACTTAATTTTTATATGAAATGTAATGTTAACAAATTCTACTAATGTTACTGCCAGAATCTTTTTTGAGAACTTTAAAAGATTGTCTTTAAAATGTTAGCCAACGTTCCCTGTTAGCTGGGGAGTCAGTTTAGCAATGTTAGCGGTTGCACTTTAGTATTATTTGTGTGATGCGTTTGAGTGACTAATAACAGAGTTAGTGCCTGTAAAGTGTTTTAAAATGAGTCACTTACAAGGTTTGGTTTCAATTAGCTTACTGCCTTAGAAGCTGCCTGTGTAGACGGCACACAGTTAGGATGCTCACTAGATTTTGGAACGGATCCCTGGTGTCTGATTAAAGTGGACTTCACTCATTTGGGCTGATAGGAAGAGTGAGTAAAATATTGAATATTGATTCCAGTTTAGCAATGAGAGAGAATTTAGGATCTAAATATACGCTATAGTTAACTTACGTAACATATCTGAATTTCACACACACATACATACACACATTGCTCTGGGTGTTAAAGTGATCTCTTCCTGTGCAATTTAATCCCTAAATGCTATTCACTGTTCTAAGAGCAGCGTTTGAGAAAGCGTGTGTGAGTGTGTGTTTGAGTG
>JBAJNP010002755.1:0-45106 GCA_036877545.1 Yasuhikotakia modesta
GAATGATTTTTTAACATTGATTGAATGATTACAGAATCCTAAGATAAGTATATGTCAGCAGTCTTCCAGTAAGAAAACCAGCTGGGTGATGGTGGCAAGAAATCAAAACTCCAGTGATGTATAGATGGCTAAAGGACTTGGGCGAAACCAGGCATAGCTGGGAGGGCCTGTTCTCCTCTTGCACTTTAAAGCTGCAATTTGTAATTTTCCCGATATAAACATAATGCTATAGCGTTTAATAATTTTATTGATTTAAAACTATTGGGTCTGATTTTTTCAAACACTAAGGAATGTTACCAATTGCAACTATAACATCTCACTGCTGTGACAAAGAAGGGAACAAATATGGCATTCAGCTAATCTAGGGGTTGGTAAGCATGTTAACAGTCCATTAAAGTTCATCATGGTCCTATTGATCTGTCAACGCTGTCCTGTCCCATGCTGTCTCTGGCACAACCCAGCCTCAACACAGCCGGCTACATGACCTTGCAAAACATTTACTTTTTCCTTAAGGTAGAAATATTTCCCATTAGAAGATACTCTGGGGCAGGTTCAGAGAGTAAACTGCTATATCAACTTACAAACCCTTGAAGTTACATCAGTTTTTGGAACTGAAATCTGAGGTTAACCACTTACTCCTGAAATTAGCCAAGTATGTCACAAAACCTGCTTCGTCAAACCATGTTGTGAAAATGTTATAACCTTTTAGCATCATAAGTCATAATAGCTTCATGTTCAAACATGATAAATTATGCCACCATCATGCTGAAACATGTTAGCCTTAGGCTTATTAATCCTGAAACTTACCAGCATGATGATAAAATGTGCTAACATGATGTTAGCATCATGTTGAAACATACTGGTATCATGCTAATTGATGTAAAGTGATGTATGTGTTAACATATGGCAACTCATACTTAAAATGTGACATCTCTATTTAACCCACCCAGAAGGTAGTGAACACACATGTGGGAACAGTGGGCAGAACAACTAGGGAAAGGGAACCTTGCTTAAGGGTGCCCAGACAATACTTGCTAGCTATGGGAATCAAACCTGTGACCTTTGGTTTAAAAGTCTGACTATTTAACCATTTAACCTGAAAACATGCAAACATGTTTGATCATCATGTTAAAACATTTTAGCACCATGCTAAGGCATTTATCATGCTTGATACCATTGTGTTGTCAGACCTAATGTCAAACCATTATACACTTTTAGGCCAGGCTTTGTCAAGCCAAAATAAACTTGTCCACACATCTTACTATCTAAATAGTGGTTCTTACAAATTAAAGCATCACTATTGCTCTCCTGCATACTTTTTCTATTCAAAACTTTGGTGTGTAACACGTCCTACACTGTTTGTTGTAGACCAATGAATGAGGGGTCAAATCATATAGCACTGTTTAGAAAGCAGCAAAAAAGTGTATTTCGTTATAGCCACACCTTAGCAACTAGTTACAGTTTTCAAGCAACCACCTAATTTACTTCTATTGGAACAGGTGAGAAGTATCCGAACGTTGTAGAAACAAGAGGATGGCCTCTTTTGTTTCAGACCGACAAGAAGTTGGCTCTTTGATTCAGACACATCCCTCTTATAAAGTAAATAGCCCATACCATGTTCTTTTTATCATAATAATTAATGTTAAAACATTATTATCTGCCAATATGCCAATTGTCATACTAATTGTAAAATACTGTTAAAACAGGATAAAACAACATATAAAATAAAGTTTGTCCACAATTTCAGTATAATTTTTAAGAGCCCAATGTTATGCATATTTACTTTTATTATTTTCACCACAATTTGAATGAAGCAGCATCATAAGTATCAGGCTGAGGCTTAATCTTATAATAAGTGATTATTATAAACCTTGAGAACATTTTTAATATCATGGGTGTAGGTTTAGGGGGGAGCGCTAGGTACTAGTCCTAAAATATAGTGCTATCAATATTTTAATATGACAAAACTGTCCTCACCAATACACCATCATTTGACTGGCTTGTGCCCGCCAAAGCTGAGGCCAAACTTATGCCCTTGTTTGACATCTATCTTATCTTATGTTCTTGGAATACTCTCTTAATGGGGTGATGAGTTAAAACAGGTGTGCCTGATTATGAGGACAGCCAAAATGTGCACTATTGGGGGTCCTCCATGAATTACTGCTGGTCAATCAATCACAAGCCAATTAAAATTAAAAAACAATCAGTTAGTTGGGACTTATGTATGCTTTAGTTATATTCATGCTTGAAAATGGAGAAATATGGTAGAAACAGACTTTACCATTAGCATTAAATAAGCTACATTACATAATAGATAAATATTCAATTATACATATATGTTAAAAATAATAAACTCTGGATACAATCTAACGGACCCCATGGTTCACTAGTAGCTGCACGACAGCCACTACTGTCTCTTTAAATTTACCCAGGAGCCCCTAAAGGAGCCCCAGGGGCCCCTAGCTCGGCTCTCCACCCTGAAGACAAGCAGAACATCTAAATACAAACCGGAGATCGCCTAAAGTCACCGACCACATTATATATCTTTACAACAACTTCGACTTGACTGCGCCTTTTACTTACACGTAAAAGTTAAGTTTACTTCAAGCAAAAACAATAGAGCGATAGAGGCTTCAGTGCAGAGACAGACACTGCACACACTGTAATGGGTGAGTGCGCGTTTCACATATTTTTTCAACCACCCGACGAATGCATCCACAAAGAACTCCAGTTGTGACATTGCTACGCTTAAGAGGTGGGAATCCTGTGCGATAAGATAACGATCACAGGTATGGAGGAAAAGGAGTCAACAGAGTCGGTGCACAAAGCTGAGCAGACAGAACGTCGCTCATTAGTAATAAAAACTGAGGAAGGGGAGGCGACACCGCAGCGGGAAGACTCGGGGGGCCTCCCAGCAGGTAAATGTTGTATGAAGCATTCAAGCTAGACCATTAGAACGATGACTCTCATTTTGTTGCGTTAAACCCCGTGACGAACAATAGCACGCATTTACATGGCCCCTAGTCTTGCGGGCTCCACTATAAACAAAGGCAAAAAACCATGCTCTAGCTACACACGCAGAGCGCTGTCGCCACCTAGAGGATATTAAGCTATGACGCCGTCCCCATTAGTGCACAAAATGGGTCTAAGGAAATGCTGCTTTTATTGACTTCATTTTAGATCGTTAACCTGAACATTTTCTGCAAAAAGTATAAAGGTTTAAAAGTTAAAAGCGCCGTTTCTTTACAGTTTCAGCATCAGGAACGTTATAAGTTTAGCTTTTTTATTATTAGTTTCACTGTTATGTTTTTCTGAAAAAATGAAAGTGCTAAATATAATCCTATTAAATGATGTGCTGTTGTCATGTAATTATTTTTTGTTTAAATAGTAAATAATTCTAATGTTTAAAGTTGTTAAGTAATTCTTTAAGGTTTGTTTACAAAATTGGACTGTATGTTATTGTTAGATGAATCTTTTAACAACAGTTATTTCCACTCAACTAAAAGCATTTAGAGGTAAAAAAATAACATGTCATAACTAGCAGTCTGTGCATTTTAAATATGCAGAATTAGAAATGATATTCACTTTGTGTAATGGAAACATTATGTTCCGCATGACCAACAAGTTACAAGGCATGACAACTTGATCATATTTTTTTTATATTTTCCTTTAATGTGACAATAGTTATTTGTTCCATGATTAATATACGATGTAGGCTTAAATTGCAATTCCAACATCTATGCATAGGTGAGAGATTTTAACATTCTCTACCTACATATCAGTTTATAGAAAATACATGTCCTAAATTAATCAGTGCCTCTCTTTTTGTATCCTCTCCAGGTGAAGAGGATGTAACCAATGGTGTCACACCTCATGATATCCAAGATGTCATGTCAAGTCAAAATATGTCCTCATGCTCCCCGGGAACCAGCTACTGGTGTGTGTCAGAGAGTACAGATGCCCCTTTGCTTCTATCTCCTGTCCCAGGGCCATCGATGCAGGAAACTCTTCCGGTAAAATCTATGCCTGGACGAGACCATCGACGCTATTATCACGAGTACTGGCGCAGCGAGTACCTCATGGACTTTGACCGACAAAGACAAGGGATGATATGCATGGTGTGCGGCAGTTCATTGGCAACCCTGAAGTTGAGCACCATTAAGAGACACATCAGACAGAAGCATCCATACTCTCTGCTTTGGAGCGAGACGGATAAAGAGGTGATCAGATCGGGCTGGGAGAGTCACTTAAGTCTGGAAAACAGCCAGACAACGATATGTTCTTATCCAGACAATGTCCCAGAGTCACAGGAGATGCTTGATGTTGATGTGCATTCTGCAGGTATATGTGTATGTTTGTGTTCCTGAGATTGTCAATTGTTTATAATATCATGAGGCCAGACAAATATTCCTATATATGTATATATGTGTTTTACTGTCTTCATTAAAAAGAATTATGACGATTTTTATTATATACTGTTACACAGATGAGTACAGAATCATCAGTTATGTGATATACAACATAATTTGGAATAATGAAAAACATTTTTTCATTTATTAAAAACATCTGATTAAATATTTTGTGCTAAACATGCTCCATGTCCCAAAATAAGTTACTCTATCTAGTTAATCTATGTCTCCATGTCATAAGTTACATAATTTCTTAATTTTAAACAGTTTTGAATTTGAAATAAAACTAATAATAAAAATTAATCAGACTCATATTTAGGGCTGCCTGTGCTTTGTGGAAATGGTTTAATATGTTTTTACCTAAAATACACCTGATCTTAGTCATTACTGTGTTGTTTCTCAAAGCACTTGTATTAATGAGCCAGTAATACTGATTACTGTCTTAATGTCTGAAACTCAAAACAGCTTCAGATATGCTCATGCATTGAAAATCTGTAGCTGTAATGTTTTTCACTCTAATTTTAGGCAAACCTGGAAGTGCTGTCACTCCAAACCCCCTGCCCCAGTCTGGGTTTAACAGGATCCCGCCTTCCCCTTCTGCTTCCTCAGTTCAGGAGCTGCCAGTTCCCACATCTCAGGTTTTGGAGCGCTACCTAAACGACTCGCTGCATGCCTGGTTCCGTCAGGAGTTCCTGATGGAATACCAGGCAGAGGAGGGTCGTCTAGTGTGTATGGTGTGCAGCCGTCTGCTGCCTTCCCTGCACCTGGATCACATTAAGAGTCATGTGCTGGATCTGCATCCAAACTCTCTGCTGTACAGCGCTGAGGAAAAGCACTCCATCCTGCAGACCTGGGCTAAGACTCACGGTGAGAGCAAAGGACACTAGGTATATAGACAGACAAACAGATGGACAGACAGACAAATAGACAGACAGCACTTGAATAATAAGAAAAATAATGATTTATATTAAATTAAATAAAGGTTGACTATTTTATAAATAATGATGGCTGTATGTGGTTTGGTAAAATATTGTGTATTCAACATTCTTTTCTGACTTACGTTTTTCTCTTTTTGCCTCTTTTATTTGTTGTGCAGAAAGTGATTTTAAGCAAGATACCAAAGCAGTAAACATGGATAGTTCCACCCAGTTTGTCCCTCTGAACGTGAATCCCAATGAAGGAAACTTGGGGAGTTACTTAAAAGGAGATGAGAATCCATCGGACGCTAGCCAGGCAACTCAGTCTCTACCTCACCGCTTCCACAGAAAGAGAAGACTAAAATACGGAAGCCCTTGGCGTCTCCGTCTGGATTATTTAGTTGCATATGGTCCTCCAGATAATCCACGCTGCTACTGTATGGTGTGTTCTGAGCACCTGCCTGTGCCAAGGGTCAGCAATTTCCGGAAGCACATTCAGGCGTGCCATCCGGAATCAAGTGGCCTCAGCCAGAATGAGAAAGATGCCGTGATCAGGGCCTGGACAAAGGAGGAGAACATGGACTCAGCTATGCCGAAGGAGGATGGTAAATACAAACACAAAAAAACAATAATAATAATAATTTACAGATCTTATTAAAAAAAGTAGAGAAATAACTGGAATCTTCTTTTTCAATCCTTTATTTAAAGATTGTATTCACAGTATTCATAAGTATCTGATGTATAGTGTATACTGTAGGTATACATGACACATATATGTATACTGTGGGTGTACAGTATACCTAATGTATACTGTAGGTATTTGATTAAAACATGTTGATACATTATTTTTACACTTTTATACATTACACTTTTATACATTATTCTGTAAGCACTTGTCAATACATGACCATTTCTGAATGAACTTTTAGTTCAACTGCCCCACTAAAAACAAACAAAAAACTGTATGGCAGTCAACCCAAAAGGTTATTCATAAATTGTCATGGTGTTGACTAGTTGGTCTCACAGCCTGGCCAAGCTAATGCTTAGATGGTTTATGCTTACCAGCTAAAGCTGCTTCTGGTACCTCTAAAACATCTTAACTGACCTGGCTGGGTGACTATATGACCAGAAAATCTGCTTAGTCTATTTTTAAGACAAGAAGAGGGAGCTTTGTGTTGTAAACAGAATATCCATGCATGAAAACAAGAGTAACATTATCCATCATATGTCCTAATAAATAAAATGTATTGTTTCTCTTTTCCTTTTGTTTTTTTTTAAAGACCTGCACAGTGGAACTGCTGATGTGAACACAGTTATTGATGCACAAGTTTCACCTGTGAAAATCACAGAGCAAGGAGCCATTGAAACAGAAGAAAACAAAAGCACAAACATTAAACTCTCAACACAGACAATCGGGCGGAATAGGCACTACCCGGGTAAGGACCAGCGGCGGAATTATCAGGCACGTTGGCGGATGGACTTCTTGATGGACTACGACTGCAGGAGACATGGTTTGATCTGCATGGTGTGTGGTGCTACGCTTGCTACACTTAAAGTCAGCACCATCAAAAGACACGTCCTGCAGGTCCACCCTCACTCACTGGACTACAACGCAGAAGAAAAGCAGCTAGTCCTGCTCAGCTACAGCCAGATCTCTCTGCATTTTCATTCTGACAATTGTTTTTCAGGATCAAACCACAGCCATAAAGACAATGTTAATGATAATTTAAACACAGGGCAAACGTCCGCTCAGAGCACTTAATTCAAAGAAAGAGGTAGGGGTGCATTTTTAACGTCCTGTTCTTTAGTTTGCCTACACTCAGGAAGTTTGCTGCAAGATTTTGATTATGAAGAATGTGTCAGTTTAGGAATAATTGAACTTGATGTCTAACAAAGTGTATAAAACGTCTGACATGTTTGAAAAGTTTATTTATACTTAAATCAATTTTCAAAGTGAAATGAACAAATCAGTGTCACAATATGATCTTTAAACCTAATTTAAAATGTGGCAACAGGCAATTTCTTCTAAAAAACTTCTAAACCTGTTTTGTATAAAACAGACCGCGGCATGACGCTTGATATTGTGCATGAGGTCAAGCATTACAGTGGAGAGTGGACAAAGTAGATTTGCTTACAGCACTTAAAACTGTACTGGGACAGGAACATTGGGACTGAAAGTAGACACAGTGCAGAGAAAAATTCAGTTCTAATTTTACTCACCATTTTTCTAATTTACATTTGCCACTTTTTGAAAAGGAATAATGCACAAATGTATGTTCTTATAATAATATTTGATTTGTAATGTTCATGTTAAATAATACTGGTTTGGTTCACCAAAAGTTATATTGAATAAACAATTTATGCAAAGACTGAAAGGTCCATGTCTCAGAGAACATGTTTAATCATCAGAAACTTTCTGTAAGGTTCTTTTACTTTCAAGGACCATCATCCATTTGTGTTTTACCAGCAGTATCTACACTGCCTGGCCAAAGGTGGCTTTGATTAAAGATAGAACAGGCAATTTCAAGCAACAAGGTATTTAGCATTAACATAACTTTGAAAGCACAATATTCCACCCTACCTTTAAAGCGCTCTCTCAAATTGTCCTCCTCCAACACATGATCGTATATATAGTTTGAGAGGCAGGTGGGACATCCTGTAATTGGATTTGAACTGGATACATTAATTTGGTTTCACAGAGTGTGAATTCATGCATCATATTTTCATTCAAATCAGCAATGTTTAT
The DNA here is from genome assembly GCA_036877545.1 of Yasuhikotakia modesta. Lineage (NCBI taxonomy): Eukaryota > Metazoa > Chordata > Actinopteri > Cypriniformes > Botiidae > Yasuhikotakia > Yasuhikotakia modesta. The sequence goes on from JBAJNP010002755.1 coordinate 8,073, forward strand.
GTCTTCACATTTGTTATGCACATTCTGTAAATTCTTCTTGTTCTGAACTAGCACCCAGTTCATTTTGAATATCATTCAAATGAATAATAATAATATTCTATTTGATTATTCTAATTAAACAATTTAAATGACACTTTAATAATTCCTATACAAATGTTAAATCTAGGCAATGTTTTGGAACAGACCTTCAAATCTTTAACCCCTTAATTTGTTTTGTTGTAATAATCAACCATTGGGAAAAACAAGCTCAAGAACAGAACAAATTCCCTTTTTTAAAGAGAAACTGAAACACTAGAAAAAAAGAAATGGCAAACATGCTAAAGAACTTTGAGAATAAATAAAAAACACTTATTAGAAGAAGTGTAAAATTACTTTTACAAGAATTGAATGTGTGTAAACAAGCATAGAACACAAAACAGGGTGTAACTGAATGACAAAAACTTGATATGAGCAAATTTAACAATATTAGGGGTCCTAATAATTCAGCTGAACAAATTCTCTGTGGAAAATGTGAACCATGTGACAGCATGATTCCAACTCCATTAACTGGAAACAGCTCTTAAAACATTTCAGAGCTGAAATGCTATATATAGATATTAAAGCACCTGTTTTACATTAACAATATGAATGCAGCTATTGATACATACGTCCATTGGTATCATGTTGCAAAACAGCACACAAATTAATTCATGTAGTCTTTGCTGACAGTGCATTTAAACACACCTGAAGCCATTTCGCTGGATTATTTTTACCTTTCAACAATTATGATTCATCCCTTACACAGCCTACTTTACTTGCAGTGACATGATGTTAAGGGAAAAACAATTTCAACATATAACATTAGTAAGATCAACGTTGCAGCTTAACTTCTTTGCAGACTTGGAAAACAACAATTTTAAAATATTTAAACATAGACTGTTTAATGAATTAAAATTTAATGAATATGTTTAATGAAATTGGCTATAACTGCAATTTTTATAAAGATCAACCATTCAACTCAGCTGAAGACTGTACTTGTATGTCCAGTAGAGGGAGCCCCAGCCAGCAGCGCTTGCAGGTTCAAATTAGTTTCATAATTAATTGCAAATATATATGTAGTCCAATTAATGTTGTTTATATACTGCTTTTAACTATTTGAATTGCTTCAAAGCACCTTTACATAAAATGTGTTTACATAAACACAGAAAACTGCAAATGTATTAAACATACAACACGAAAAACGTAATACATGATATAACTGATTTATTATTGATGTATACATTTTTTTTGTAGGGACACTAAGATTATAGTTGGTTTATGAATAAAGAAGTGGCTAAGTTGATTATAACTACAACATTTGAACTATTTAAATAAATGGACATTTATTATGGACAATATAATGGACAATATAATATTGTCCAATATAAAATCTTTCACTGCATGTAAAGACTTGTACCTTTCAGTGGTCTTTGAGAGTGACTGCCTACTGAAACATGATGTATTTTGAGACTATGAAACTTACATAATACATGATCAGCATCATATTAAGCCAGATGTAATTCCAGCTGACATGGAGGCAAAAAATAAAATGCAGAGTTTAACTTGGCTGGAGGTAGGTAAGTAGCTCATAGAAAGTCCATCATATTCTTACTGATCTGTTTTGGTGGTCATCCCATCCTGTCTGGATCCTGCTGACTAAAGGTCCTTGGAAAATGAAAAGATAGACAGTCTTAGTGTGGAGCCAGTACATCTATTCTAATGGCAAGTGTGCCCTCTTCTGATTTACCTAGTTAATGCAGCCTAACAATCCCTTAAGAGATAATAGTAAATAAATTCATAGGACTTTGTATAGGCTAGGTTAAAGAGAAGAGATTTAAACGGACATAGTGTATCTGCCTGCCAGACAACACTGGGAAGACATTCTGGGTATGATCAACTCAGCTGTTAAGGGATGATAGTGTTGAATGCTGAACTGAAGACTATGAACAGCATTCTGACATAAGAGTCTTTTTTGTCCAGATGTGTGAGTGCTGGGTGGAGGGCAGTGGTGATGGCATCATCAGTCAAGCAGTTTGACCGATATGCAAACTGGTAGTGGTCCATGGAGGGGGAGGACAGACTTGATGTGGTGCATGACTAGCCCCTCAAAGCACTTCATAAGGATGGGGGTAAGTGCGACTGGGCGGTAGTCGTTGAGGCAGTATGGGGATGATTTCTTTGGGACTGGATTGATAGTGGTTGCCTTGAAGCATGTGGGGACAACAGCCTGACTCAGTGAGATGTTGAAGATGTCTGTGAAGACATCAGTGAGTTCTGCTGCACAGTCTCTCAGTACACGTCCAGGAATGTTGTCAGGACCCGGAGCTTTTCGTGTGTTGATCCTGCTAAGGGATCTTCTCATGCTGTCCGTGGATAGTGTCAACCTTTGATCGTCGAGAGGAGGTGGGGTAACTTTGTCTCTGGGTAACTTTAAAAATGTAACTTTAAAAAAGTGCAGCATAACCTCCCCCTTACCTTTTGGACATGGCTCCTGCTTATAACAGTAAATTTGGGGGATAGGCAATGTATAATCGTGTCATTTTAGCCATGTTTCTGTCAAACAGGACACATATATCTGTGATCATATTATTAACAAAGTGCTTTTGTATAGAAAGCCAAAACTCAGACTTATTAATTGTTTAATATTGACTTTATTGTCATTGAAATCTTTACAGTGTTTTTTGGTATTTACCAGTCTAACTGACAAACACAGTCTCTCTAAAACACCACATAGACATCCAGCCGTTTAGTGATGACAGTCTGCTATGCATTTTGTCAGGAAGGGGCCCAGAGCATATTACAGTGTCAGACATCTTATCTTGTGATCTCTGACTGATAAAGACAAAAAAATTTGTACAAATTTACATTTAGCCAGCATGTTTACATTTGCTTTGATGCCCGTAAATGTTTGACTATGATAGCTGGTGTGTCCATTTTCACGTTCTGAAAACCTTGATTGCAGTGTCACAGTGGGCGTGCTCTTCCTATGACAGCATCCAAAGTGATAGTAGAGTGGCATGAGAATAGCACACACTCGGCCCCGAAACAAAAATCTTAATGAAAGCAAGCTGTGGTCGTTTTTATAACCCACTTCTAGGTAGGAGTGATATGTCCCGCAACTGTTTTCCCCAATGCTCATTGGTCCTTTCAGGCTAGATTCCATGAATGTAAGTGACTGAAAGGGAACCTTCTTCTGCCTCCTCTGACAGCATTTGTCTAATCTGCACAAAACTCAAGACACACAAACAAACACGACAGCTTACATATGCAATAGACTTCAGGCTGTAGCCTTGCATAATTTGTGTATTGATTTAAAACAAAATGTATATATAGCACTGTATATAAATCTTGAACATTAAAGTTGTTGACGACACCACCTATTCGCCAAAACTATATATACAGTGCTCAGCATAATGGGTACCCGCTTTAAAAAGTACAAATTTACATTTAGTCATTTGGCAGACGCTTTTATCCAAAGCAACTTAGAGTGAATTCAAGGTACACATGTTTTTATCAGAACTTGCCTTCCCCTGGGATCGTAACAACAACCTTTGCAGTGTTAACACAATGCTCTACCAGTTGAGCTAACAGGAATTTAATCAGTAGCTCAGTGAACAAAAGAACAATTTCCAAACTTTTCACATGAAATTAAGGTTAATAATCCAACTTGGATCACAAAATCTAGTATTTTGTATGCGCACCGTGATATTTGAGGACAACACCAAGACTTCTATGTATGGAATAAACAAGTTGATGACATATTGCAACATCTATCTTTTTCCGTTCTTTAAGAATAACCTCTTTTAGAGCCTGGATGCTCTAAAAGCATTCAATCACCTTCACTCGGGCCATTCAATCACCTTCACCCTGTTCTTCTTCAGAAATGCAACAGTAGCTGTAGTGTTTTGGACCATTGTCGTGTTAGAAAAGTGCACAACGACCAAGTGCATGGAGTCATGGATCTTTTACAGCATGCAAATTCTAGTTTTTTTTATGCATGGGCTTTAGGTGAGGCTTCCTTTGTGGACGATACCCATGCATGCCATTCCTCTGCAGTGTGCGCCGTATGGTGTCACGGGAAATGGTCAGTATAGTTTAGCTTTCTACTGCTTTAGCTAACTGCACTGAACTTGCATGCCGATTTCCTTCAACCCTTCTCATCAGAAGATGTCCCTGTCGAGATGTTAACTTCCGTGGACAGCCTGGACATCTCTGTAAGATGGTTGCACTTCCATCTTTCTTAAATTTTTGGATCACTTTTGCTATAGTATTTTGACTGATATGTAAAGCTTTGCTGATCTTCTTGTAGCCCTTTTCGTGTAAAGAAATGATTTCCTTTCTCAGACATTTTGTGACATTTCTTTTTCATGGGGAGCAATTGCTGACAGCATGAAATGGGAAGGGCTTTTCTTTGTTAAGTAATGCCCTTTTACCTGTCTGCTGGACACCTCTCAAATGAATCGTTAGACTCAGCTGTGAATGCCTGTTAATTAGAATTTTGTAGTCTTAACTGTGTTTTTTCTCCTAAGACTATAATTGGGGTGTAAATGCCTTAACTGCAAAGTTGGTGTTCTTCCACAATAAGTCTACGGGAGTAAAGAGAAGCATATAGTAAAAAGTTGTGAAATTTGGCACTAATACAGGACAGTCTGAACGTTAACCCCACCAATTTGGGAGACCTTAGCACAACCAACTGTCTAAAGGCTACAATCAATATTATATTGTCCAGTTTTTTCCAACTTAATGCCACGGACAGAAAATCAAAATACTGCCTTTAACTAACAAGCAGGAAGGCAGAGCAACACGGGTTGACATCATCTTCACATTCTCTACACTAGTCAGGCTATAGACCTTTATCACACTTCCTATTTCTGGTAAAGCAGTGTATTGCTACTTCCTGTATTATCGCAACGCAATCAAAACTAACGGCTGAATCCACTCATCTGTGTTATTGCAGCATACAGTGTATAGGGCCTAGACTATAATTTTGAATTGAGGGCTAAACTTTCCAAACACTAAGCAATTTGTAATTCATGGAGCTCCCCATTCTTTCACATTGACCAGTAACAATTTGCCTGTACTAATACTTCCCTATATCTGACACTGCATGCAAAGGAAGGAGGGAGGTTATCCTAGCTTTTGCAAATTCTAACTTTAAACTTACTCTGCTAAAAGGTAGAAAGTTTTAATATGAGCCTTACTTGATAACTTAGCATTAGTAGGCTTGCATTACCATTTCTTTGTAGACTTTGAAGAATTGGCTTACCACAGACATACAGTTTGTTTGCTTAAATTCTGTAAATCAACATCATATGTCAGTGTTAGGCAAAATTTGTATCAAAATGTCTCTCTTAGTAATAAGCTGAAGCTGACAGGATAACATGATGACTGCAATTTGTAACTTAAAACTGTTGTCCAGCTTCAAACTTTTCTTTTTGGTATGCTCTTTCATCAGCCGAACCACATCTTGGCCAAATTTAAACGGCAGCTAAGAGAATGTCATCGGATGTGTCAACATTGTTTTGGTAGCCAAACCAAAAGAATCAATACACTGCTTAGGCAACCACTCCTGATAATCAATACCACCATGAACAAGCTCCAAAGCCCACATTTTTGCTTAAGTATGCACCCCCCATTTATATTAATGAATGGCATCCTCTGCCTATGTTTAATTGTTTTATCAACATAACATTGGCTGTTGTTTGTTAAAGGTTGCTAACTTATTCATTAGCCTCTCCAAGAGTATCTGTATAATAACATAATCTGCTCAAAATCCTGTAAACCTACTAATATAATAGTAAATAGTCCACCAAAATGTTTGATGCATACATTCATTTAAATAATCACATTTAAATCATCAGATGTGCTGATAATATACAATCTTGTTCTTTAAACGTAAATTAATGGCGAGGGCTTGTGAATATTTCTTAGTTTCTGATAACCTTCGGCAAAGGCGACAGGCTGGGTTGTGAATATTAACATATCCCCTACCATAGTAGGATCGAAATCTGTAGCGCTGGCATACGTGAGTCTTTGCATCCTAACCAACCACAGCAGAGACTTACGGTACTCTGATTTCCTTAACGGGCGATTGAGAGGAAGAGATGGGCGTGACAACGAAGGGTCTGGGCTAGACAGAAAAACACTCTTCTCCATGATTAGGATCGGCGCTTTTACAACTGATGACACCGGAGTGTGGCAATGCAAACCACAGGAAGTGATAAGGGTGCCAACCAGTTTAACACAGCGACGGATGAATTAACAACACGGCGTACTATTTTAAAGCCACACTAGAATTGGCAAGCCAAGGATATTTAAGGTAGGGGTCAGTAAAATCAAATACGTTTTTAAATAGTCTATTTGGTTTGTTAGTATTTATTGCCTTGTTGTGTCTGGCGCCGAAATATTATTCAGTTATTACAGAATATACGAATAGACGAATGCAGGATGTTGTGTGTAGATGCGCGATATCGTTTCTAGTTGTTTGTTTCATCTGCAGTGGAATCCCTTGTGTACATCTCAGGCCTCATAGGCTGCCAATGGCTCAGTATAAATAAACACATACTGTAAGACACACAAAAGCGTCATGTAATATGTCGATATGTACTAATCGATGTTTTGAACAGACTTTAACCTATTAACCTAAAATAAATGAATAGCATATGTGACGCTTGCGTCATGCTGACACTAAATAAATGAAATTATAACGGTGCCCTAAAATGCCGACTTATACCAACATCTTTAATTCATATTTAATTTATAGTGAAGGTCTTGTATTTTATTGCTACTTTGTTTTTGATATTGTGTGAGAACGTATTAGAAAACGAATTAAAACCTTTAGCTTCAACTGTTAGTGTGACTGAGAAGCAGTCAGCCGCAATCTGTCGATTTGGGCCACAGCACAAATCCTATAACAAAATTATACTTTCTTCTGCTGAGATGCTTAAAATGGTGTAACATGTCTGTTGCTGTTATGTCTGTAACTTTAACTATAACAGATGTCATTATTAATTAGTATAATTGATTAGCTGGGTTTGCTAATGTTTTGTTCACAGCCTCTTGCAGAAAGTACTGAAAGGCTATTAAAGTACTTTGTATATATATATATATATATATATATATATATATATTATTTATTTATTTAATTAAAGTATATGCTTTCGTAAACATACCTTTTCACCTTTTGGTGAGTGCTAATTTATTCTTAGATTACCTTGCAATGATACATTTATGTGTGTGTACTGCATAGTAATTTCCAATTCTAGTGTTGGACCTTTGGGCCCTTACTGTTCTATAGCTACACATTGCCTCTTAAAATAAATTGCATTTTTAATTAAATCTCCAAATAATTCTCTAAATTAACCAAAATGTCATTGCAATGTCACATAGGTGGCCTATATACAAATATGCTGACATGCTTTTGTGAATGCTGGCGTGATGGTCCTTGCCTCTAAAGGTCACTATCATGTCAGAATCACAATACCTGTAAAGGAGAGACCTTCTCGTACTTTCTTTCTTTCCTGCCGTGTGGTAGCTGCAGCTATTTCGTCTGTTTAGCCAGACAGGAGCAGCGGGTCAGACAGTATAACACACACTCCATCATCAGTCATAAACACACAAACATGTTGCTGCAGACCATAGCAAAGACAACACTCATGATATCTGCTGAAACAGATTAAAGTTTTACACCAAAATAATAACAACATCAGGCTACAGTGGGCAACACTGTTGGTGGTATTTATACGTTAATTATGTAATATGCACCACTGCCACTGTGGTGCAGATTGCAATCTATGCACACAACAGTTTTCTGTCATACTAGAATAGACACAATTTTTTATTTTTTACAATGCAATAAGGCAACATGCACTACATTAAGTTATTATAGATTCAGGTTGATTATAGATTAGACACAATATTTAAACATGCAAACAGTCTACAAAAGACATGTATATTTATACAAACGTATATATGAACAAACGCAGCATCTGTGAAATGACTAACGATCTGCTAAGCAGATATGGATTACGAAGAATTAAGTTTGGCAGGCAAAGACTTGAGTAAACCTCATGAGTTATTTACAATCCACTTTATCTGTGTCTTGATAGAGATGGATAAGGCAGACACTCTATTTGGCTCTCTCTGTCTGCTTCGCTCACACTTGCATGCTCTCACACTCTGCACCATCTCACCCCGCTGCAGAGGCGGCAGTGGAGGCTGTGGAAAGAGGAGAGATGAGAGGAGGAAACAGAGATGTTACAGTACAAACAGAGAACAGGCATAAAAGCAGGACAAAGGAAGAAGTGATAGTGATCTGAGAAATAGAGATGGATATTAAAAACAAAGATAATACAGGTATTTTGGCTGTGGGACTTGAGTCTTTTAATAAATGCACCAAGAGCCAAAAAAATTAATAAGCTGCCCAATAATGCGATGAGAGCAGAACAGCATGCAGGAATAGTGTATGCAGTTTTATTACAACCAAAAGTCTTATTTAGGCTGTTGTGTTTTGAAAGATCTTTTAAAGATTTATAAACGTACTGTATTCTAAAAAAACCCATTCTGTAACCCTACATTCCTGTTGCTCTCCCATCCCATGTCTCTCTCGTTTCTTCCCTCCTCCCCCAGGTTGTGGGCTGGTTAGAAGTGTGTGGCACAGAGCAGACAATCCATCACCCTGCCAAATCTTAGCATACAAAACATGTTTTTTTCTGCATGTAACATTGCTTGTGTATCTCTAGTAATCTATTGTTATCTAGAATCTGTTGTTTCATATACACTATATGAATGTGCACCACTCCATTCGTTTCTGTTGCGTATAGCTGTAGCTTTCTGTTTCTCTGCTTCATCACCTGCACCACCAGGCTAGTTCTATTTTTGGCCTCTCTCCTCCATCTCTTACTTTTTTTTCCCTTCTTCTCCTTACTCACACAAACTCCCACCCACCCACCTCAAGTCCACCTCTCATCACTGCATATTTTAAGTCATGCAGAGCCATAGTAGTGCAGTAAATTGCACTGCCTGTTACATGGAAACCTGTTTTATACATGGCTGCTATTTGACAACACTTGACCTAAAATACATTATGGGTTTTTAACAAATAATTGATATGTGCTCTTTAGGCCCACTATAATTTGTAAAAGTATACATTTGTGAGCTACATTAGCTTTACCCTTGCTTTATTGGTGTTTGTTGTCTCTTTGAGTACCACTGACTTTGCAGTTATTTGTCATCATGTTTTTATGAATCAATTTAATGAAACCAATTTAAATGCAAAACATCTTAGAGTTTCTGCAAGAGGTATGTGAACTTAAACGAATAGTTCACCCAAAAATTCTATTATAATTACCCCCCCCCCCCCATGCTTCCCAATATGTATATGACTTTTTTCTTCAGCCGAATACAGTCTAAAGTTACTAAATAATATCCTGGCTTTTTTCAGGATTTTCTTTTTATTTGATAAAGCTGGTGAGCACATTATGCTGTGTGAGAAAACATTTAATGAAATATCACAATCAACAACATCTTTCCCGTCTCCCACACAGCTGAGTCTTTTGGTGGAGATGGTTTTGGAAGGGAGCTCTGAAGCTCTTTGTCCTCCTCCATCCCTAGAGCTACACCCATCTTGCAACAAAAGCCAGCCATCACTTCCTCTGGGCTCAGGATCCCAGTCCCATGATACTCTCTGCCCCGAGGACAAGGAGCCCATCAAGTACGGGGAGCTGATTGTGTTGGGGTAAGTAAAAATCTCCAGCAGACCACTAGGAAATTGTCTTTTTACATTTCTACAAGCAAACAGTATAAATTATAGTATAGATCATTTTAATACAGCATAGTAATCACAGCTTAGTCAATATTAAGATTTAAATTCAGGTTTAGCTCAATTCAACATTTGAACACATTCATTGAAATTGTATGATTCCATCTCACATGTTTTTATTAATCTCATAACAGCTCATACACTTACCTAGCAGTTTACTGAATTACTGAAAACAGAGGCTCAGTGGAAGTTTAAGGAATGAGTTCAGAGGAAGATAATTTGATTTAAATAAAGTGACAAAGAATCTAAGGGAACAGAGCAGATAGTGTAATTTTTCTAACAAGATGGAGCAAAGGAAAAAGAGAGCTCATCTAAGTGTCTTGACTATTGATTGTTGTCTGGATGAATAATAAGATTTGCTTACTCATTGACAGATGCAGAGAGAGCTGCCTCAGCCATTTTGTGGAGAACTCATGACTCCTGTAATAGTATTGAGGAAAATAGTCTAACGTCATTTAATTATTTTTAAGTACATTTAAATTAAGTGAAACTAAATCCTTGCCTTTTTCATCCCCACAACAATAGACAGCCTTCAGTGTCATATCAGTACTGTATAAATCAGTCATATTGTAAGATGCAGGTTGTAATTTAAGCATTAAATATGTTTTTTTATGAATTCATTGCTTTTTATTTTATAAAAGCTAAAGTAAGTTACTCTTGTGGTTTTGTTCCATGGAGACATAATGGCTCACTAGCTAGCGGAGACAAGGGCCGCAGGAGGAGTCGGCTGGCCCTTTACAAAAGACCCAAAGCAAATGGCGTCAAACCAGATGTTATCCACAATGTCTCCACACCTTTGGTTTCGAAGGTAACAACTTCTACAGATGCTTTGTTTGTTAAACAGAGGTTAACCATAAGGATTTTTCAGATGCACGGTCAGGCCAGGAGTGCAGCTTGAATAAAGACAAGCAACAGCTCTACACTGAAACGTATCCACATTGGCCCATAGCCAGTGGCCCATTTTTGTTGTTGCACACTGTTTTAGTGTGTGTATTTTACAGCTGTAATTCATAACTTTTGTCTCTTTATTGCCATCTCTGTTTGATACATAACATTGCAGGTTACTTACAGCAAAACTAACATTTCCTGGAAAATCTGACCCAACAGTTCAATTATAATACATTCTTGATTGCTAATTTTAAACAATTCTACTGTGCAGTAGTGAGAGAAACCATGCTTTAGCAAAGGTGTGAGTTTTAATCAGAACTGAATATGATTACAGAGAATATCTAAATAAGAAAATAAATAACCATCACAACTTCTTACTAATCTGACAAGTGTACTTTGCTTTATGAATAAATAAATGATTCTGGTTCAAATGAAATGTAATTAGTTTAACTACAGACTGGCTCATATTCCAAGGTGTAGTAAAAAACAGAAAAACAGGCATTAATTGACAAAGTTTAGAACTAATTCTAATGTCTTAGAAAGTTCTTAGAAACGTACTAGACAGAAGATAATTACTGTCTGTAAAAGCTAACCAATTATAAAAAAGCAGTCAAACCAGGCAAGTTTAAGGACACACCCAGCCAACAGGCTGGTAAGTATAAACAAACGCTTTATTAACAATACTGAGATCCTGGATCTCAAATACAGTGAACACTCCTCCATCTTTGTCACTAAGGAGAATTTGTCATTACCATGACAAATTCTGTGGAGGACAGAGACAGAGGTAAGTGGTAAAGCTTGAATTGTGATACTCACAGTCCAGCTTGGTACCACAACTCTATCACAAACAAGGACAACCAGAAACCTTAGTGTATTTCTTGATGATCAGCTGACATTCTCCGATCACATTACCAGAACAACATGCACGTGAAGATTTGCCTTTTATAATAAAATCAGACCTTATCTAACCAAACATGCAACACAGCTCCTTGTCCAAGGGCCTTTGTCATTTCTAGGCTGGACTCCTGCAATGCTTTGTTGGCTGGGCGTCTAGCACAGGCACTTAAACCTTTACAATTGAACCAGAACACAGCAGTTCGCCTGATCTTCATAGAGCCAAAAACAGCCCATGTCAAACCTCTACTCATTTCCCCTTACTGGCTACCAGTTGCTGTACACATAAAATCTACTTCTTGCTTATAAAACCACTACTGTCTCTCCACCATCAAAAATTCATACTGAACATTGTCTTGTTATACCCAAGGGTATGCAAACACCTACTCGCAGTTTTATGGTCACTATCTCTCACTTGTATCTATGTACAGCTGATGTTTATTGGCATCCTATGATTGTTGGCTTCTTTCTTTTCCTCACATTGTAAATCGCTTTGGACGCTTTAGCATCTGCTAAATGTAATGTAATGTGATACATGGAATACAGGATGAATGCGGTGAGTTGAAAGGACAATGGATTGATCTCCATGATAATCTCAAAGAGACCAGTTTACCAGGGTCTCAGCTTCTTACATGGTAGGCATAATCTGAGGTCCTTGGTCAAGAACCATATCTTTGATACGTTGATAAGTGGGAGCTATAAACTGGTGGTTGTCAGCATGATGAGCCAAAGACCCTATCACTCTCCTGAGACCAGTGATTAACTGATGGATGGAATGAAGTTAGGTTGGAGCTTTGCTGGTTTAGGAGTTCTGAATGCACTTGGCCCAGACAAGGAGCTAGTTCCAGCAGTTGTGGTGCTTATGTCCAGAGAAAGCTACCAATTACCTGTATTAATTACCTTTCCATTCTGTCTGTCTGCTCAACTGAGGTTCGACTGAGAACAAGATGACAGGCTTACGGTAACACTGTACCGCATTATTTGGAGAATCAGTCCACCTCTACAAAATATGCAGGAATTCCTTGAAAAATAGGGAGATCTGTGATTTAATCCACCCTTAGATATGACCAGAGGTGATTGGGAATGAACAGAGGAAGGAGCTTGTCTAATAGGAGATGGCAAGAGGTCTTGGAAATGGAACAGTCATTAACTAATTTTTTGCCATGCCGAGCCACCAGTAAAATCTTTAGTAGAGGGTTGCATTTTCCCTTTGGTAACAAGTATCAGTGAACAAGTGAGCAGTATAAATGAGTTTAATCAGTGGGGTTCTATGAACATATTGACATCTGGACAAGTGTGGAGAGAACAAGCCAGCAGAGAATTTTTGGGAGCAACTGGCTTGATTTTCCTCAGGGGTCCACTAGATGGGGTTGCATTTTTTGGGGGGTCGAGAACATGGTCAGGACAAAGATACTCTCTTTCTCACCGTGTTCCACACGGTGGAAGTTCCACACTCAAGAGGCATAACAAACCCAGGGTTAAAAATCTGTTGCACATAGCAAACTTTGCTCATGCTTTCATCCTTTTGAGGCCTGCTTAGATTAGTTCATCAGTCTACCCACCCAACCAGGTCTTAGGAAGGACCCAACAAACTGCTGCTTAATTTTACAAACGTATCAGCATCTGCATTATCCTTCAGTACACCTGGCCTCTTGTGTCAGTACATCCAAGGTAAATACAAGTATCCAATCTGTTCCAGTCTAATAACTACAGCTGTCTTTTTACTACTTACTGTGTTAAACTGGGGCTTTAAATAAAAGTGAATTGGTTATTTACTAATTGTGTTACAATGGTGGTACCTACAAAATGAATGGGCTATTTCAGCTGAATAAGCAGTAACAGCAATCACACAGATAAGTTTTAATGGTAAGTAGTCATACACACACACTTTAAACAGTCACAGCCTGTTCATGTAACTTTCCTTTTAAAAACTGATTGGCAATGTAGCATGTAGCTTTTGTGTTTAGAGAATGAGGAACCTGGTTGAACTGTAGAAAAGATTGAGGGGAACATGGAGGAAAGTACAGGTGAGTATAAATCCAACAAAATTCAGATGAATGGCGGGACTGGGTAAAAGTTCAGCCTGGCGATTCTGATTACAAGCAGTAAAATTATTTTTACTCAGACTCAGAACCAGAATTTTTTATTTCCTATGATTCCAGTTTCTAGTTGTATTTAAACTTAAGTCTTTAAAGGTAATTTCTTAATACGGACACTAGAGGAAAACAATTTATAACCTTCAAAAACTCTCTTTTTGACCCACTCAGTGGGCTGTAGTGGGCAGAGCCCATTAGTAAAATATGTTTGTGTGTTTGTGCCTATGTTTGCAGGCCCTAAGCAACAAAAGCCAGCACAGCATCTCCTACACACTGTCCCGAAGTCATTCTGTTATTGTAGAATATACACATGATCCCAACACTGACATGTTTCAGGTATGAAAACCATTATACCAGGAAATAAAATGATTGTTCCACATAACTACCAAATTATTATTTATGTAATTACAGCTGTTTATAATTCACTTTCTTAATGGTAGATTCTTGTACCATTCTATATTTCTTGCCTTAAAGATAGTAACTAGCCGTATGCACTGCATGATTTACCCTGTCTAGCTTATTCTTAAAACTTGGCATACTTCACTCTGGAGGTCAAAGCAGCACGGGATACTTGTGTTGGAACGTCAGTGTGCCATGTGAGAAAGATTTAACCCCAAACTGCCCCTGTTATTAGAAGGAAATTAATAAAAATAAAAATTGTTTTTTAGGAACTAATCCTAGCCCTAAGCCTAATGCTATCTCATCTTCTAAACCTAACTTTAAAATCTGATTGGTTCAAAGCCATGTTGTTCCAGAACTTGGGTAAATCATATTTAGCTTATGGTAATTTTTCCCTTTATTTACCTTAGAAAGTTTGTGCTTTACTTGAAACATCATTAATGTCTAAAAGTGTTCTCTTGTTGATATTGTGCCTTGATTAAGATTGGCCGTTCTACAGAGAGCATGATAGACTTTGTGGTGACAGACACAGCAAGCAGCGGAGGAGGAGGGCAGGGGGATGCAAATGAAGAGGGCGGACAGTCGGCCCAAAGCACAATTTCTCGTTACGCTTGCCGCATCCTGTGTGAGCGTAACGCTCCGTACACTGCTAGGATATATGCTGCTGGCTTTGATTCTTCAAAAAACATCTTTCTTGGGGTGAGCTTCACAATCACTTTTACTAATGCCAGATATTTGTCAACATACGAGACACATCAATGAGAATGACAGCCTCAATCTAAGTGTCTTTAGTGTCCGGTAAAACAAGCAGCATCAACATTTCTTAGAATTTCTCCCCCTGTTTTCCCAATAAAACAAAAGATAAAGTGACAAAGGTAAATAACATTAAACATAATACTATTATTGTTAGATTACACCTTAGGAGTAGCTAGCTCAGCGATTTACACTTCACACTTACTCTCAAGAATGTATACTTTAAGGACAGTCCTGGCTTATCAAGGCACAGCTGTGGCCTCATACAAATGTCCTTGACAAGTTCTCGGCCAACTGCCAGTCTGTGGTGGTGGAAAGTAAGATTAAATTAATATTTTACTAGCCGGGTATAAATATTTTAGACACCTACTTCATAATGCTACTCAGAGTAGTAGATTTGTTGTGTAATAGCTGGGAGCTATATACACATGCCACCAATAGAAGTCTAGACTTCATTGCTTTGATTATGTATATTGTAGGTAATGTAAAAATACATTAAACAACTGATAATCTGTAAATATGTAGTAGATTTAGTAGATGTAGTAGTTATAGTAGATTTATCTTGATATTGACTGTATGCGTACTAGATTAATAAAAGATATGATATATCTATATATATTTGATGTTAAGGAGAGAGCTGCAAAATGGAAGACTTCTGATGGTTTGATGGATGGACTAACAACCAATGGGGTACTGGTCATGCACCCAGCTGGGGAGTTTGTGTCTGAACCCGCTCCAGGGGTGTGGAGGGAGATCTCAGTATGTGGAAATGTTTTTGCTCTTCGAGAGACAAGGTCTGCCCAGCAAAGAGGAAAACTAGTGAGAAATTTACATTTATTTATTCTTAATAAATGTAAAAATTTGAAATGGTAAGTTTGAATGTTAAAGTTGTTTTTCACTTGTTGGTTCCTAGCAGGTGTTACTACTTATCCTGTATCCAACAGTATCAGTTTAGTTTAAACTGTGCAAGAGTCAACTTATATGTTAATAAATCTATTATTACATTGTTGTTAGATTTTATTGCTAATTTGAAGTATTATTGGTATGTTGCCTTGGCAAAGTGATTTTCCTTTTTTTAGTCCTTTTTTTAATTCACATAACTTATATATCGATCCCATGCCTTCCTGTTAGCTCAACTGGTAGAGCATTGTGTTAACACCGCAAAGGTTGTAGGTTTGATCCCAGGGGAAGGCGAGTCCTGATAAAAATATGGGTACCTTGAATTCATTGTAAGTCGCTTCGGATAAAAGCGTCTGCCAAATTAATAAATGTTAATATATAAATAAAAAGGATAGTGACTTTCAGTCAGTTCTCTCAGGGTTTACCCTCATATGTTTGTTTTTTCACAGGTAGAGAATGAGTCAAACATGCTTAAGGACGGCTCTCTTATTGACCTTTGTGGGGCCACTCTGCTTTGGCGAACCCCCAGAGGCCTTTGTAACACTCCAACTCTAAAACAGCTTGAGTCCCTTCGCCAAGAGCTAAATGCTGCCCGTCCCCAGTGCCCAGTGGGCTTCAACACGCTTGCCTTTCCCAGCCTAGCCAAACGTGCCACCATTGACAAGAAACAGCCCTGGGTCTATATGAACTGTGGCCATGTGCACGGTTACCACAACTGGGGGTTTCGTAGGGAGAAAGCAGGATCCTCTGCCGTGGCGCTAACTGCGGGTGGTGGAACAGCTCCAGCCACAACTGGAGAGCGTGAGTGCCCCATGTGCAGAGAAGTGGGCTCATATGTACCCCTCTGGCTTGGGTGCGAAGGGGGGCTGTATCTGGATGCAGGGCCCCCGACACATGCATTCTGCCCCTGCGGTCACGTGTGCTCAGAAAAGACAGTGCAGGGCTGGAGTCAAATTCCTCTGCCCCATGGAACACACGCTTTTCATGCAGCTTGTCCTTTCTGTGGAACGTGGCTGACTGGAGAACAAGGCCACATCAAACTCATCTTCCAAGGGCCAGTAGACTGAGTGGAACAGCTATCACTCAGAAAGAGAGGCTTTTGAGACTGATGGACATACGATGAAGAATGAACATAAAATCAAAGCTAGTAAACAAGGCTGAGATAAAGAGATTGTTGAGATGCAGAATGTGTAAATAAAAAGGATAAAATAAAAGCTGAACACTTGAGTGATTTGTGTATATGAATGGCACAGTAATGGGAGATGTGAATGGAAACATTGTACATATGTAAAATTACTCATACAAGGCCTTAATTCAACTGTGAGGGCAGTTGTGGTCTACTGTATCAGGCTTGTAATCAGTAGGTTGCAGATTTTTTGCCTTGTGACGTTTTTATTTTCTGAGAAGACCAAGTTTTTGTTACTTTAAGTATTACTTATTTTTGATGTTTTTTGGCACTTAGTGGTGTTGAGAGAATTCCTAGAATCAAAGATTCTTTGTGTGTGGTGGTGCGGGCTTAATTGGTTAAAAAATAAGATCACAATGCAAAAAAAATGTAATAGTCTTGCAAATAAACACAAACTAAAATTATTTATTTTCTTTTGATTTGGGAGCTGAATATGATTTTTTGTTTGGTTCCCTGCTAGAGAGAAAGATAATATAGAGTGTTTCAGTTATTATCTGGCTCTTCAATTTAGTGTTAATAAGTGTGTATCGTTTGTGCATAGACGTTCAGATCTTTTACATACACAATGAATGAGTCTGATGATCCTGGCAACCTGAAAGATTAGATTTATGTTGCATATATTTTTAACTCACACAATCTCTCTCAGGGGAGTCTTAGGGAATGCAGTCTTCTGTATTGACTGTAGTTACTGTAATTGGCTATAAAAAAACTCATTGGCTCACCCTGATTACACATCCACACCCCTCCCTCTAAATACTTGTGTGTGAATAAACAAAAACATAGGCATGCAAGGAATAGTCTAACTATAGAATAATCTATCAACAGGTCAAATTTGACTCTAGACTTATTGTACTTTGTTGGCAAATCTAACAGGACTCTTGTCTCAGAACAAACAGATGCATACTGGCAATTCATACTAAACAGATTTTAAACCGCCATCCATCTTAATGAGAGACCTAAATAATTAATCCTTTAAAAAAGTTTTACTCATGTTTGCAGTTAATATGCACTTAATTAATTTTTGCTGTTATTTGTCAGATTACTAATTACAGAGTACCTTTGACCTCCACATTTTCACCCTTTTCAGCCATCATGACATTGTAACATCTTCCTGCTGGTCTGCTTGTATTGAAAAGGAAACTAGACAGTGAAATATTTTTTGTGGTCAAGGTGTAGGTTACATGTATGGGTCCAGGTTATATTTATCCAAAAATGAACAATTACACTTTGAAAAAACATTTTGCATTGTGACCTTTGCGTGACAATTAGCCTCTTAATTCTCATTACAATACTGTGTCCAGATACTTTATTTTGCGTTTGCCCGTAATAAATTTTTTGTCTTCATGGTTGTTTTTTCAAAACTTCTGAAACACATTTTAAAATATGTATGTCTCAACACAAAATGTAAAAACAAACAGAAAAGGTCCTCTTTCAGTCTTATGTTGATCATTTTTATTATATATAATATGTACAGAGAAGATAAACCAGATCAAACCCAGCTTTGAAACAGCACCGGGGTGAGCAAGCAAAAAGGGACAAAGACAGAGCATATGTATATAAACTACTAAGGTGTTTGGCATTTTACCACTGCATTAATTCATAAATGAGATGTGCAAATAACATGGGTAAAAAAATTAAGACAAAGCATCAGAATATTCCATCATATTCTTTATCAACCCTCCCCTTTCTAGTCGATCCCCACAATGTACCACCATCTTTCTTATAACCAAACAGAGAATTACCACAAAACATAAATTCATAAAGCAAATTAAAACAATGACCGTTTAGAACACACCTCAAAGAAAAGGACTTGTTTTTAGTGTGAATTTGCCTGCCATTAATGAAATTTTCATGTTCAGTTTAAATCACACAGACTTATTGAGATCCACAATGGACAGTTTTCTTTAAAAAAGAAAAAGTTCCCAAACCCAATCGCTTCTTGCCCAGGTTGCGTTTCCAGCCTTTGCACACATTTTTAACCTTGCTACTGCTCCCTCTAACCCAATGCTACAAATTAGGTTATAAAATACCCCAACCAAATCCACCACAGAATATTAGTCAAAAATGACATGAGAATGTGTGAAGTTAGCACTGGATGTTAATGCTGTAAAAACTTGATTAAACTAGCTTGATTAAACTGATCTTACATCAGAGTATAACAGGATGAAACTAATCCAGTGAAACTGATCTAGTTCTTATGCTACACACTAATACTACTGAAGTTTCCAAACTCTACTTATTTTAGGTCAATATCATACATAATAAAACATCCAGGTCAAAAACACACATTAGGCCAACAGATCTTAACAGAACTCGTCTGGATGGATGGATGTAACATCTACAGCAAAAAAAAAAATTCAAACATGTTTGAAAGGCCAAGGTTGTCGGGGTTCAGACTATATTCTTCAGCAAAGGCTGAATGAGCTTCAGTAGCCCTCACTTTAAATCATTGTGAAAGGACCCATAGTAGGGTCTGTTTCATGGTTAAGGGTACATGGCAGAGGGTAATCATGGTTAGGTCTGAAAGCTTGAATCTATATGGATATTTTTTATTAAGGAATATGGGAAGTCATATCCGGTCTCCTCTCCAAGACCAGTCAGTCCCAGTATTCCTTCATCTTGATTTAACACACAACATTCCTACACAAACACACAGCCCACCAAACCATTTCCACTGTAACACACTTTACTGGTGGTGAAATAAAGGCCCTCCACAAACAGAGTATTCTAATATTTCTGTCTTAAATGTAAATAAATACAAATATGAGTACACATGCTTATAACGCATGATGAATCGTTTTTGGCAGCAGCGATGATTTCAAAGACAGAACTTAGTTGGATTTAACTCAACAGGTTGGTAAAACAAAAACAAAAGTTGACCACAAGAGGTAGTAACCTTTTTGACGTGCCATGATCAGGAAACTTAAATGTTCAGCTTCATTTGCGGGCAGCTGAACACAATGGACAGGATATAGGATCTTATACAGGCTGTTTAAGTATAATTGAGGTAACAGAGGGAGCAGTAGCTTTCATTCACCAACCTAAACCCCAGCCCCAAACCAAACTTCAAACAAAATAAAACCCACTGCCTGATCAGACAAGTCATTTGACAGCAGTAAGCCTTTGTACAAGCCTTCATTAGAAAAACAAAAAACTAAAAACAAATCAGTCTTAAAAATCATCATAGTAACAATAATATACTAGTAGTATAAGAACAAGTATAGAATGCCAACTTTGTATGCTCTGTTAACTCCCTATCAAACAAGTCAGCCACAAAAAACAAAATCAATCAAGTGTATTAATGAGCACTTGCGCATACATGTGAATTAGAAATACCAGAGATAAGTTAACTTTAATTAAAAATGCCACCTCCGGTGAAGTTTAAAAAGAGCATGTTTTAAGAGCATCACCCCTAGATCTGACTTTTACAGGAAAAGGATAGGGTTAGGAAAGGGGGAGGCGTTTTATGAAAAAGCAGAGGCTAGGGAAATAAAAACAAGACAGGTTTGTGATGTCATAAAGGAAGGATTCAATTTCAATACCAAGCCTTAAGGCTTTCAGAACGCTGGCTCTTAATGCAGTGGTTCCTCCCATGACAATGCTGTGTGCCAATGGTGTGTGAGACGATGTGTTGGGGGAGTGCTGGAGGATGGTTGCGTGTGCATGAGGCTCTTCAACAGCATCCGCCACCAGACTGCCGCACAGGAGTGCTCTCAATCTTCAGGTTGGGTTTGTCTCCTCCGGTTGTTGCTCCAGGACCCATTCGTTTCTTGATCTCAGCAGCCATAGTCATGAAGGCTTGTTCCACATTTGTGGCATTCTTAGCACTTGTCTCAAGAAAAGGGATAGCTAAAGAATCAGCAAATTCCTGTGAAGCAAGAAATAAGCTAGGCTGAAGCATTACAGATCTTTTGACAGATTTGTACATTTTCAGAATAAGTTAGTGTTGTGGCATTAAGATACTAGGGTCAAAATTAGGATTCTGACTTCAGTTATATGACCAATAGTAACAGTAAGAGTAGACAACTTGTACTTTTGAGGATCATATGCTTCTAATTATATAAAAATGTAAAGAGCTAGAGCTTGAGTTTTTGAGGAAAACTTCATGCTGACTATAAGACATCTTTAAATTGGGGGTCCTTGGGCACAAACACCTTTTAGAGAAATTCTTTACACAGTCATACATTTAAATGTTACTCTGAAACACAACACACAATGGCAGGGGCAAAAGTTTACTGTTTACAAGGAGTATACTGCTGCTTATGTGTTTCAATCTCTTTCTACCCCTAAGTCTAGAATAAATAAGAACATTGCTGTAAAAATACCTGGGCCTTTTAACAGATTCATACCTTGGCTGTTGTGTAGTCCACTACTTTCTTGGTGGTGAGGTCACACTTGTTCCCCACCAGGAGCTTGTTGACGTTCTCACTTGCATAACGGTCTATTTCTTGCAACCACTGTTTCACATTGTTATACGACTCCTTTAAGAAGAGAAGGAAGATCATGAAAGACAGACTCTTTAGTTTGTCGTCCTTTTCATGCTATGATATAGGGTGACATCATCAATATACTTTAAACAACTCTCAAATAAACAGTTTAAACAGCAAGAAATAAAATACAAGAAAGCCTTCTATGTTTGCTAAGCATCTTTAAAACACATAAAAATTTGACATTTTACATCAAAGCAAATTTAGAGGGAGGAGATGATGCCTCACCTGATCTGTCACATCATAAACCACAATGATGCCGTGGGCTCCTCTGTAATAACTAGAAGTGATGGTGCGAAACCTTTCCTGTCCTGCAGTATCCCACTAGGAAAGTGGTGAGGAGAGAAACAGATTTATACACACATTACAAGTGATGATAACAAAGTTAAACAAAGACAACTGTAATTTTTCTATGTAATGAGGTCACATAAGATCACATTTTATCCATGAATGGAGGACATTATAATGGGGGAAATGAGGGAGGACATCTGTTGTTAGTAATTTGCATAATATAAGAGTTTTCACACAAATAATTGTTTAAATGATGTTAACAGTCTAAATGCTGTTAATGTCCTTGTTATTATACACTAACCCAAGTTATTATACTTTGGACTCATTTTCCACACCACTGGCATTAGATGGACCCCAGCACAACTTTTTGATTGTTTTAAGCCTAAAACCATGGATTCAAACTTACAATCTGTAGCTTAATGGTCTTGCCATCCAGTTCAATGGTGCGGATCTTGAAGTCTACACCTATGGTGCTGATGTAGCTTTCTGTGTACGTGTCATCCTGCAAAAACATAAAAAATAAGCTAGATTTACTGACTGCATGCCTTCAATTGATATTTAATTGATGTCCAGCAGCAAAAGGTAAACAAAAAACTACATCTTTGACTATACTTACAGCAAATCTTAAAAGAAGACAGGACTTCCCCACTCCTGAGTCACCGATGAGGAGCAGTTTGAACAAGTAGTCACTAAAGAGTAATAACACCACACAACCTGTTAATGTATAGCCACACAATATACAAATAACAGTTTTGCACACAAACTGTAGTTTTCATCCTTGTGAAATACCTCAATAAATTGTGTCAGTTATTGTGTGTGTTATTACATTACATGATGTAACAACACACCTTACCATTTTGTTTCACTGCAGCAGTCATGTTGTACCAATCTACTAACAACTTTTAAAGGCGTCATTACATAGGGAATCAAATTTCCCTTCATCTTTTGACTTGTACGAGGCAAGTTTCATAGCTATCAATAACAAAAGGATTTATGTAATTGTTTTCCAGAAGAAAAAAAAACAATATGAAATGCCTGGATTTGTGACATCACAAGGTAGTTTAATTTTCATATGACTTGCCCCAGTGCAAGATAACAACATACACACACACACACACACATAATCTCATCATTGGCACTGTCCACTGTTGTTCACTCACAGAGAAACAGAAACAGTTAAATTGACTTACAAACTCAACTGCTGTTTTAAAGAACAAATGGCAAACAATTTTATTAGCATACCATTCTTACAGTGATGAGCGTTAAATAAACAAATTACATTTAAAAATGTAAAAAAAAACAAATCTCCAGTCAAAAGCCTAAAATAAAACCGAGTCTGATTCCACCCAAACGACGACACTGTCACAACAGACAATCTATTTTGGTTTCTGAATTCAAGAACTAATATTAGACTCAAAAGTGCTGCATCATAATAGCTGTGAAGCAATCATAGCTGTGAAGCAATGATTGCAATGACTATGTGTGTTGTTATTTTACAGCCTTATAAATTAAATACATTTTTTGCTTGTTTATTGTGAGTAAATACTCTGTATGTGTTCATTTCTTTTTATATGTAACTACATTCCCTTTTCCTATCATTCAATTGTAGTTTTTATTTACATATTTAGGCCAAGGGCCACCCCACTCTCTACTAGGTATCACATATTGGTCAACTACTTAAACTAACAGACCTTTTGCAACAGAAAACAGAATAACTTGCACAATTTATCCAAGGATTTACACACACAGAGGTTCTAGCAGGCCATGGACATGCATCACTAAAAAAGCCACTGAAAATGTGCAATTTTTCCATCTCATACCAGCTCTAACTGACAGTCAAATTTTAAGGCCTAGTAAAAACCATATGGCACATGCAATGACAAGCGCGTATAACGTCAATAACAGGAGCATGCAATAAAAAGGGATCTGGATTAATATGCACGGTATATTTGAACAGTTCGATTCTGCCTCCCGTCAGAAAACTAATGACGTCACACACAAAATGACGTCACGCAGTTAGGCGACCCGTTTAACAGCTGAACGTTTATGTCGCGTTATACGTATAACTTTAAACATACACTGACGTGTGGTGTGTAAATATTTCACGTGAATGTCACCATGAAGTCGTTGAATTGGCAAAAATCGGTTTAAATGGCTTTTTGTTCCGGACCCGTTAGCCGTTTAAGCTAGACAATGCTACACAGACACACACACTGACGCTTCGTAATTACACAATAACTAACTAACATAAGCAAACAACCCAATGTTTGAAAATACTCACTATTCTGGATTCATGATGTGTTGTTATTTTGTTTGGCTCTGCAGTAGATCAGACTCTTCCTTCTTTCTTCGCGAGCAGAAGAAACGATAATGATGATGACTTTTATGTCAGGAATTCTCAGGCACTAAAGCAACTTTTATTTGTTTATCTTCTCCGATCACAACTCAGAAATGTTTCCTTTTTAAATTCGATCACCTGACAAACATTACTGACAATATTACAAAAACACGAATATACTGTAGTTTCCCCTCCTTCCGATCTGCCCTCGCTCGAAGTACAAGATGGCTGCGCAGGTGCGGCAGTGACATCAGATTACGTGGCATTGCCGTATGATCTCAATGATCAGCCTTACAGAGATTCGAGATAATCTAAACCTAAAATCAGAAGTTAACTTTATTGTTTGTTATGTCGCTGTTTATTAATGTTATTCTGTTAAAATGACAAAATACTAAATTTACTAACGACTTAACCAAATTATTTAAAATTAAAAGATATGTATTATAAACAACAAAGGTTATTTCCCGTGTTTCCTTCTGCCACAAAATGTACATTTAACATGATTTATAGTGTACACTATAGACATATTTGCCCTTTATAGAACAAATACAATAACAATCCAGATAACAATAGATTACTACAAACCAAACAAAAATATTCTTTTTAACATAATATTTCAATAAAATATAAGCACCAGGCCTAATGTGACACACATTTTCATTCTGTTTTAATTGCACAGCAGGTATTGTCCTCTTTACTTTCCTTCTCCTCTCCCACTGTTTTGGAATAAGATACAATGCTGTTACCAGGTTCAGGTAGATACCTTATCAGGTAGACCACCTTATCCAGCTTAGGGTCCAGGCCCTCTGTTCCACCCAGGTTATCACTTGCCGCTTCTGGGCCCTGGTTGAGGTAGTGAGCCTCCCTGTTGGCCTCCAAGGGACGAAGCCACCACTTTATTGCCCGCGTCCGTGAACGATCAGCTGGTGGGTGTGCCGGTGTTTCTTGTGTGTTTTAGTTGGCTTGTAGCATATTTAGTAACTCGTTGGCTTGTTTAATGTATATCTTTTTTAAAACATATATGGACTAAACCCTACCCCATCGTTTCACTTTAACCATAAGGATGGTGCAACCTCAACCTCATTTTGCTCAGTGAAGTGGAGCACAACATATCACAAATAAACCTCAAAGTAAAGTTTAGATAAAATTGATAAATACAGTTTATATAAATAAACAGTTTGCAACACACAAATAAAAATACCTCATGCTTTAGTTGTTTTCCAGTGTTTTTGTACTGGATACTTCTAGGTTGTTTTGGAACTTGCATTGTCCAGTTATTAAAATTAAGTAACTTTTAGAATAAATCACTAAAGGAGGGAAGCTGTAGGAGCCACAGGAAAGCAAGATTATAGTTGGTGAAATAGGGTAATAGGTAAAGTTTTTGCAAGTATAAAAAAGGGTGAGGGTTAGTAAATGATGATATAATTTCCTACAACTACTCCACTTATGCAGCTACCTTTTGTCACACGACTAGAAAGTAAGAGCACAGTTCTCCTGTAAATTTCCTCCAGGATAAATGCTCTCCCCTAAGGTAAAGACTTGCTGTCCAGGCAAAGCATTTGAGAATGCCTAATGTTCAGTAATGTATGTTCCATACAGATAGGAATCACATGGTGCCATCAGATACGGCTGTAAGTTTGTGTATAGCCTGCATAACACTGTGTCAACACTTTTTTAAGCTTAAAACAAACACATTGTTTGGGAACTTGATTGACATGAGTGACAACTTTATCTTGTTTTCTACCTTTGACTTAGATGTCTCCTACAAACGACTTGCATACTGAAACATTATTCCCGGAGCAGACCAATTTCTTTATCTAAAGAAGATGAAGCTCTCAAACTTGAATGCACTGCAGTTGTCAAGGCTGCCAAACAAACGGACATAAAATGTCTCCTGTCTCTGCAAAATATTTCAGCAGCTGGTTTGCATAAAGGCATTGTGCATTTGTAGGATCTGGACTTAGAGCTGTGTTGAAACACAAGAAATGTTCATACAGCTGATCTTGTGTATCTCTCTCAGAATGATTTTCCATGTGTACAGAGCAAACTCGAAACTATGTTGGTTTCCAGCATTTAATTTCCTGCAAACCTTCTGACTTCCAGCAAAGCAATCAGGAATAGATATCTTTAGTTTCACCAGCCTTTAGGAAGAAAAGATTAATGATGAGATCTGTGTTTCTTGATGGTGTTCAGGTTGCCGGTCATCCCGGAATGATGTATCCTCATCATCAGGTTATTTGTTTTAGGAAATATCATTCTACCATTCCAGAACCCCCTCTGGTATCACACACAAAGTAACCAGAAAACTGCTTTTTACACTTTACCATAGCTTTGGCCCCTGCATCACAGGTATCATATCATAGTTCACATACCCTCTAGTTCTGACAGTTCCTGAACAGTCATTGAAAAAGTTTGGTGTTAGGATGCAGCAGTGGCTATGCATGCAGGGAAAATGCATCCTGGTGACAAATGTATGGAACAGAGAACAGGCCAGAGGGATAGGTTTGAGCTTTTCAATAATGACAGCCTATCAATGTTTATGGTGAGGTCAAGTGACTGCAGATCATCCGTCACAGCCGCAGGATATTTGCTCAAATATTCTGAGAGCTGATCTGCCACTTTAAACTGTATAATGTCAACACCATCTCTGGTAGTAAACTCACAATGTTTCTTTTACAGAATGTGTCCTTGCAATATAGTGGAGTTAAAAAGCTGGTTAAAAGGTGTAAAAGCAGAGAAAATAGAACTTAACATGTTAATGAATATACATGGTTTCCTGTAGCTCAACTGGTAGAACATTGCATGAACATGAACAGTCACTTTAAATAAAACCGTCTGCCAAATTAATAAATATAAATACAATAAATTAATAAACTGCTAAAAGGCTGTTCCTCAGATGTATCCCACTACTATTACAAGAGCATTTGATTTTTTTCTTTATATATGCATATATATGCGTATTAATAATTATTTTTGTAAAATGTGTTTAGTGATCACAGCAGTAAGTGTTTGTTTGTCTGTTATTCTACAATGAACAGACAGAAATGTAACATCTATATATTGAAATGTATGTTGTATTAATAGGGTTTAACATTACTGGTAATGTTCAATCTGTTGTTTAGTGTAAACATGCGTAGCATTTACACACAACCTAACAATTGATGCTTATTACTGTCTTATTCTTATTATGCTTATTATTTATTATTCTGTG
This sequence comes from Yasuhikotakia modesta, assembly GCA_036877545.1. NCBI lineage: Eukaryota > Metazoa > Chordata > Actinopteri > Cypriniformes > Botiidae > Yasuhikotakia > Yasuhikotakia modesta. Next base: position 35,354 of record JBAJNP010002755.1, read on the forward strand.
TTCCAGTGCATGGTGTCAAGATTTTAGTCTTTTATTTTTATTTCTGAAGACGTGATGTATGGTATTTATTCTTTTTATTTGGAGGTGTGACAAAACTGCCTTTACATAGCAGCTGCAATTATACAGGTAATAAGTTGTGTAGTGATCTTTACACAAGGAAACAATGCTGCACATAGGGCACTGGGGTATGTGTGTATGTTTGATGACCCCTCCCTCTTTTACCTTGGGGCACCAGCTAAGGAATTTCAAAGTTTTAAGAATTAACAGTAGCTATAAGAGCGATCCAAATGCACCATTTGGTAAATTAAAATTTGGAGAAACACACAGATGAAGGTTCCTTGAATGTTTGCTTTAATAAAACTAACCTTGTTACAGCCTTTCCAGAATGACTTTGCCAGTCCATAGACTCTGACAAGTGCCTTTCTAGTCACAGTATCATGTATGCATTTATATGTTAATATTTGACATAGTGTGAACAGTTTTATAACAAAGCTGTAATTAAGAATGCTTAAGAATATGAATATGTGATCATTTGGTATGATGATTGTGATATGATGATTGTGTTCATTTGGAGAGAATGAAGAGATTTGTCCTTTGTTTTAGTCTGTTGCATACCAAATTTGGAAGTTTTATGGAATTTATGGTCTTGCAGGCCTGAACATTATGGTTGGAATAAAAGAGGCTTTGTGATTAGAAGCAAACTTTAGACTCTCTGAAATGAACTCTTCTTCTGGTATGGAGGTCTTCCTTCTCTCCCTACAAGAGGTGTCTGACATTTGTCTTAGCATTCTTATCTTATGACACTATTCATTTGTTTAAGTTACCCACCAAAATCCAATCCCAGTGTAGTAAATGATCATCCACAATGGAATGCTTTCTGATATGGTGTTCATTATAGTTGTTAGGGAATGTAGAAATATAAGATGTTTAAATGCAAAGTTTATCATGAGTAATATGCTAACACAATAATATGATCACAACAACAACATTTAATTTCAGTGGTAACCTAATCAGCATCAAAACTAAAGAGGAGGAACATTAAGGACTGAAGTGGGTCAGAACAGGTAAAATTTATGTGTTCCTTCCTGTTAGCTCATCTGGTAGAGCATTGTGTTAACACCGCAAAGGTTGTGGATTCAATCCCAGGGGAAGGCAAGTCCTGATAAAAATGTGTACCTTGAATTCACTGTAAGTCACTTTGGATAAAAGCATCTGTCAAATGAGTAAATGTAATGTGCCATTGTCCCAATATGCATAAAATTGCTTTCATGGTTTTATTTCTAACCTGATAAGTAACATGTTTTTATCAGTTGCGGTTACCCATAACTTAAATGTGACCTCTGTATTTAACCCATCCTTTGTGAGGAGTAAACACACTGCAAGTCATAAAGACACACAGAGTGTTCATAGGGTTAGGTGCCATATTCAAGGGCACTTCAGTTGCTACCTGCCGGCACTGAAATCGAACCAGCAACCTATTGATTACAAGCCTGACTCCTAACCAGTAGACCACAACCGCCCCCTGTGTAGCCCCTAATAATGCACTCCTAATAATAATAAAATCCTTACAAAAACAATAGTATCGACAAGTGTGGGACAATTATGTCAACACAATATACGGCGCTATTATTTGCCAGTGCAGTAGTAGGCGCTGTGGGGAAACGCGCGCTTATCTATTCCGCGTGCGGTCGCAACGTGCTCGTTGTTCTTATTCGACGGCGACTGAACGCAGAACCTTGTGCTAAACAAATGAACACATTTTTTGTCTTATAAGTACCGTTTTAGCAACGTCGAAATGGTAAGTAAATATATACAGACCTTATATATTGCATTTATTGTCTGCGATGGTGCTGTAAAATAATACGTTTTATTTATATTCGCGCAGTTATAATGCTGTGTTAGCATTGTAAGGCAGTGGAGTTTGTTCAAAGACTCATAGACATGAATTACTTCCGATATACGTAAGAGTAGTGACGGTTTACTATAGTCTACGTGTTTAGGCCCACTCATATTGCTTTACATAAAGTATTAAAGTTAACACAGGTCTTAATTTTTGTCTTCTTTCTGCAGAGTTTGCCGCTGAACCCCAAGCCTTTTCTTAATGGTCTCACGGGTAAGCCTGTGATGGTGAAGTTGAAGTGGGGCATGGAGTACAAAGGGTACCTGGTATCAGTGGATGGATACATGAACATGCAGGTAAGTGTTTAAATATGATCTCAGATGTTCATCTGCATGTGGCATATCTAGCACAAATTACACAGTCAGTTTTTTGGAGATGCCTGCAAAGCTGGTTGATTTAATATTGAGGGCTTGTATTGTAGGAAGTATGTCATGTTTTCTGCATCTATTGAGTGATACTTGGGGAAAAGTAGTTGGTGTTGGGCTGATCACAATACTGTAAGAGGTGTAGGTGGCAGTTTCTTACTATGAATGTGAATTTAAAGAATACATGTGATATGTTTTTAGCACACAATTGGGGCTGTGGGTGTAAGGTTAGGTGCACAAGCTTTCAAATTCACATCCACAAGCTCTCAGGCTTTGCTACTGGCATCTTGATTGAGGGGATATACTGTAAACAATAAAAAATAATTAATAGGGGTATATTAATTAAGTTCTGCCATAATCTAAAAAGCAAATAACTGCTTTAAAATGTTTCACTGTTTATTATGTGATGTTATGTGATTTTAATTGTTTCTTAGTAATTGTCAACATCAGTAAGAGATTAACTAAACCCTTTTTTTAACTGAGCTCTGTCTCTGTGTTGTATCTAGTTGGCCAACACAGAAGAGTATGTGGATGGAGCATTAGCAGGACACCTAGGCGAGGTTCTTGTGAGGTGAGTTATTGAACTGAAGCTTATTTGTGACTGCAATAACAGCAATTTATTTAGAAACTCCTGTTTTTTTTTTCTGCAGATGCAATAATGTTTTGTACATAAGAGGAGTAGAAGAGGAGGAAGAAGATGGAGAAATGAGAGAATAAAAATTGAGCTCTTGTCTAAATTAGCATTGGATGTTCAGTTTGCATTTAGTCTTTTTTTTATGTGAGAATGTTGATTTTTTTTTCTGGTTAAATTGTTAGTTTCCTTTTTTTACACTGAACGTTTTTTTGTGGCACAATGATTAATAAATTGTGCAGTTTGTATGTTTTTGTCATGTCTTTTTTTCTAAATCAAACTATAATACTCACTGAATGCGTAATGAGATGCACAAAAATTTTACAGTTTTGCATAATGTTTGAAAATTATAAACTGTATAATTTGGTTTCAGATTAGTGTAGACAACATTATCATAGATCCATCAGTAACGTATCAATGACAATGTGAATTTACCAAATTTTTGACATTGCCAAATAAGAGCCCAATATTTCTTGTCTGAGCTCTGTTCTAAAATACCTACTTTAACCTATACTACCTTTTACCTAGCTTGTTAGCAGTTTCATGTTTAGAATACAAAACTGGTCTTAGTTTGTCCACATTATTTGTCCGCATCCACATTTAGACGTCTGAAAACTTAGAAGTGAAATACAGTAAATATTTGAAACAATTGCCTTGTGAAGACATTTGAGCTTTTCAGTTGAGTTCTGATTAAAATCCAGTATTGTCAAAAATGTTAGCTTCAGGAAGAGGTAATAGAAAATGTTTTAAACATGTTATGAAATCCATAGAAGTCTATAACATGTCAGTGAACACACTTGAGTCTGTAATGATGGACTAATTGAAGCAGTTGGACCAGTAGAAATCACTGGGTCTCGGGTCAAAAAAACGTTTGAACAGGTCCTAGAACCTTTTGGTGTGTGTTTTCTTCCAGGTGTTCTACATCTACAATATAAAACAAGCAATCTTATAGTTTAAAGAAGTTTCTTTGTCTTATTGCTGCTAGACACTACAATAAATGCTTGTAACAGATGCAATACATTCCCAGTCATGTATATTCTAATATGAAAAAATGATAAATTGTCACTTAAAAAAATTAAGTGATTAAAAGTTCGGATTTAGATAAGGGAAAAATACCCTTGGTAATCTAATTGGCAACTTTATCATTAAAGAAAGCGGAAATAATTGTTCATTCTATATGATTACAACCATTTTATCTCCTATGCGTAGGATGCAGTTCTAAGTTTTGTCCAGTAGATGGATTCACATAATACGTTTTATGATACATTTAATATTTTCTATTGACAGCATATTCTGTTGCAAAATCAAAGTCTATAGAATAGTTACTAGATTTATCTTATATGCACTTAAGAATGAATCCTAATTTACTGTTCTCTTTGAAAATGTCTGCTGTATTTGAAAATACTTTTTATGTGGAAGACAAGACATTCTAAGATAACATGGCAAGTTTAACATGGCATGCTTTTTTTAAAGGCCAGATAACAGTATTCTTTTAAAAGACAAACCGGTCATCTCAGATAAAGGCTGTAGTTTTGTGGTTTGTCTGGTATAGGGAGTCACAGAAGTGGCTTTGCAAGCCATCTGTGTACAAATGCATAGAACTTTATTTGAAAAACTAATAAATTAAAAAAAAATACTAAATGCATACCATTATTTCTGAGTTTTATTATTGGTTTGCAAATAAACATGCATATCCCAAGTACAAGAATAGTTTATTCATAAAGACCACATTTCTCATAAGCTCACATTAGCTCAATAAAAACAGCAGTCATTTAGTTTATTATATGCATTGATCTCTGTAAAACAAGTTAACACTATTGTACTCTTCCAACACATTTACTATATGTTTTGTGTGTCTAGTATTATTATGACCCTTTTTTAAATAGACAGAGAGGATCAAGCATAATTCAAGCATTTGGATCAAGGATCAAGCATTTAAAGATTAGAGAAGTTTATATAAAAAGTAGATCTTATGCAGCAACATGAATTGAAGCCCATTTTCATTTTACATCATGTGTTATACACATCTCTCTGTATAGGTGTTTACCACAAAGGAATACATAAGCAAACTTTAAAGTCACAAAACAAACATTTAAGGTAGACCTTGTTTAAACTTACAAACAATTTGTGTTCCAGCTGTGAAGTTATTGTGGAAGTGGTTATTTCAGGAATGGTTTTAAACGTGTATGACAATTCACATATGGAAATATGGAAATTCCAATATGGAAATTATTACAAATGCTAGAAAATCACTGCTACTTAATATTAACTATTTTCACATGCAGTCAAAGGTAAAGCACTTAAACCTGTTAATTGTTGCTTGCAGCTATATTTATTGTTATATTGTAAAGCCAGTGTCAGACAGGGACATAAAGCAGCCTTCCTAACCGATAAGATAAAAGATAAAATAACAATTTGATAGTAATAACGTTTATGTGTAAATTCAACTCATGACTGAGTGCAAGAGAGGTTTCTTTAAATATAAAAAGCAACACTAAACAATTTCACAGTAAACTATAAATCAATACACAAAATTAACAATGACACCAATAACAGATATATTAACAGTATAGCAATCTAGACCAAATTATCACTACTGTTAGCATCCACGTCTATTCTGACCAATCGCAATGTGCAAGTCTAGTTATGTTCAGTGCAATTTAGATTAATAATATATAATAATTTGTATGTGAACTCAGATATGAGTTCGTTTCGATGTTGTCTTCTTTTGCCATCTATTTAACCTACATTGTTTTCCTCCTTGGTTTGCAGTGAAATGTTCACTTTAAAAGTACATACATTTGCTTTGAAATCAAACAACCTTTTATATTTAGCACTGCCAAAACACCCAACCAACACTTAAGTTCAGGTCATAGGTTCAGCCTAGTTCAGGTCTTTTCCATCCACTGGCTGTCATAATGGACATGCAGTTTCCAGTATTACATCACTTTCTGTGTTGGAGACACCGATTGCTGGCGATTCCTGGAGCCACAAGCCTAATTCCTTAAGCTTAAGCTGCAGCTAACATTAAATATCAAGAAGCCTTTTAGATTTTACATATTAGCTGGGTTAGTGCAGATAGGGTTGTTTTAAAAGCGGGTTAAGGAGGGAATGAAAGAAAGGGGGTGGAGTCAAGTGAGGCAGAGCCAGCTAAAGATAGAAGGAAGGTATTGAGGAACTGGAGACAAATCATTCTGCCTTACAGCGCTTCATCGCTCCTGGGAGTTTCTCTTGTAGCCTGATGGAAAGAGTAGAAGAAAAGCAGAATCAAATCAGTGGTTATTATTACTACCTCACTTCAAGACATTTTATTGCTAAAACATTCCAACTTTTTTAAATTAAATGATACTTACTTCACAATTGTAGTGTTGAACTGAGTGTATGCAATGTCAACGTAATGATCAATCTGAGTCTGTGGAGAGACATAAAGGAGGTTGTAACAAATACTGTAGATAGTAGATTTTTACATATTCCTAAAAATGTCAGTGGTGCTCACCCATGTAAGTGTACCATACAGTTAGGTATAGTGGGTGGTTGTCAAAAAAGATTTAAAGTTATTTGTTCTCTTATTTAAAATAACACTATGTGGGTGTAAGTCAGAAGGGCCAACTCCTAGTCCCATAATGCTCAAATTCATTAAATGTAATAAATTACATCATGTATTACATCATATTTATTAAAATAAAACATTGTTCAGGCCATTGACACATAAGTATCTCCTTTCAAGTTACAGAGTTTGACAAATCATAAAGTACAAGTTATGCCCTTAAGTATGCATGGCTTTGTAGAGCACCCTGAAGAGAAGATGGGGTCTTATGCTTTTAAAGCTATGTTACTATTGGTAACCTAAAAATTTCCAATATGAAATTGCCTACCTCATCTAGGTCTAGGCATACTAATCAATGGTCATTGAGTGAGCTATCTATTTTGAAATGGCCTCTGCATTTAAAAAAAACAAGATTGGAAATGCTTCTCAAAAGGCACTTCATATAAGTGCATAATAAAACCATACAATGCATGCATATGTGAAACTATTTATTTTCATATTCTGTCTTTAACAATAACATGTAATACTAGTTTAAATGGTACTGATTGAACCCAAGAAATTACAGCAAGCAAAATGCATTTTTGCGTTGGATAAATATGATGGGAATCAAACCTTGTTTTTCTCATAGATAGGTGGTACACTGAAGATTAGGATATCCGCTGCGGATAAAAACAAACACAATTATTTATAAATATTTAATTATTTAGTAAATGCTGTCAGTAAATATATGTGGACAATTATTTTTAAAGTCAGTTAAATAGTTATATATTAAAGTCAATAGTATTATATTTTTGGAAACCACTATGTAATTTAAAATTCTTCGGGTTATTATTTTTTCCTCATTTCTATAGTGCTTCTTTATGTCCTAGCTGTTTGAGAGATAAAATCTTCTTGCTGCCTTTTGCAACAAAATTGTGAAAAATCATTTTAATCTAGACAAAAGGCTGAAGTTATTTCGCTTGCCAAGGATGAGGATGGTGATGCCATTGAAGACGGCTCCAACATAAGTGAGCAGCCACAAAACTACTGCCAGCTGAAATTAGAAGGAACACGACACATTATTGTTTTTAATGTGTGAAACAGAACTTATCCTAAAATTAAACAATCCTTTTAATGAACACAATAAGTAACTAAAGTGCTACTTTGCTTAGAAAGGACTGGCGTAATTATTATATAATCATTACGGGGAAATTCAAACATGACCAATAAAAAAGGTACAGACCAATTTAATACAAATTTTGTGAAATTCTGTGATTGTGTAAAAGGTAGAAACAAGTGCAGACTGCTTCTCTCTGAAGAATGTTCATCATAATTACTTGACCTGCACTGACCTTGAGAGAATCCACCAGATCCTCAACAAGAAACAGGCGGCACATATGCTTCAGCACACGGTTGACTTGTTTCAGGCAGATATCCACATGCTTGCGAAAAGTCTCGGGGGACAAGCTGACATCTTTTTCTATTAGAGTCCTGTCACAGGCACACAGATCACCCTAATAAGCCTTACCGCTGCATATCTGAACACCTCTGAATAGGGCTGCACTCAAAACCATTGATTACCTGTAGAGTATGATGTGCTAAACTCTTGTTTTTTCTGTTTAAATACAATTTCTGGCAGCTGTAAACCACAGTTACTGCCAAAAAGTACCATGATTTCTTCTGCATGATCCCAACACTATGGGATTCTCCTATAATGTGTTAATGATAAGTATTGGTAATCATGGTAGTAATTTACTACCATGATACATACAGTATAAAAACCGTGGTCAGTCTTTTTTTAAAAAAAACAAAACAAAAAAACAAAAAGTTACTGATTGTGACAAAACAATATCTAACATTTAGTAACTAGTAAAAGACAGTTTAAAAAAAAAAACAAATGATTAAAAAAAAGTTAAATGATGACCAGTTACAGTTACTATAGCAATGTCCTTCAAAAAGGTAACTACCCATTTACATAAAATAAGGGTTCTTACTTGAAGGGGTGTCCCTCATGAGACTTCTGCACAGCCTGGATTAATGACTTGTAGATGCGGAAAGAGATGGTGATGCAGAGCTGAGCCAAAAGCAGGTAGGAGATGACACTGATTACACTAAATGCTGCCAGAGAAAGCAGCAATAGCAGCGACACACCAAACACCACACCTGACTTCTTGGGGTCCCGCCAATGAAGCAGATCATTCACTAAATGACAGAGAGAGTGTGTAAAAATTCTGAAGAATGGGTTGATTAAATATCCAATTACTAAATCCATAAATAATCAATAATTACAAGCTTATTTCTTGTAGTTTCCTGACAATAGTGTTTAGTCTTAAAGCATAGTGTTCATATATTCCATACTGCTGTGGTTACATAATGCAATGAGAGTGGCCAATGAAGCATTAAAAAAAAACCTTTCAAGGAGGCCTTATATAAAAGGCAGCCCCCATGTTTAGCAATGCCTTAAGGCAGTTTAGCTGTCCAAATGTCAGGAAAAGTGCACGCTTTCAACGGAGAATGGTGATAATCAAAACATAATTTTAAGTTAAATCTAAATCTAAAGTAATGTGGATCTGCAAATTTCTTCCATAATTAATATGTAATTCATAATTATCTTGATAAGTAGTTGTTGTTAGCACACTGCTATGGAAATTCTAGGGCTTATTAACAAAACACTCATTATGAACAGGGTTTATTTAAAAGTTATAGTGACACTTGTGTAACAATAGGCAAATTAAAGTTAAAGATGCTTGTGTAATAAAAGAATAAAAAAACATTTGAATAGTTAACATGCCATGACTACAGCACAATGGTGTGGCAAGAACCTGAAAAGCACCATTGTTTTTCTCTCTGCAATTGCTCAGAGCCAACTTTCATTTGCATGTGAGGGATTTCCAACCCTCCCACCCGACACTAAGCTGAGAATACTTGTTCATTATTATTCACTCCTCCCCTCTCTGGCTGTGTGGACCCAGATAAAATAGCATGTCCCAGTGGCTGCTGAGTCGCAGTGGCCTCCTTTTTGTCTTTGCACCATAGAGCTCTTAAAGGAACATGTACAATCTAATTTTGTCACTGCAAGGGTCTATGTTCGAATTATTCAAAAGTCAAAATGCATTAAATCACTGACCCCACCCACATAGGCATTTCAACTTAAAATGAAATAAGTTGTTGTTATCTGTCAGTGTGTTCATTGGCACATTCAGAAATGAACAGATCCTATTTTAACTTTTAATGAGGTCAGCTATTTAAAAACCACTGGCCATACTTATGAAAAAAGTGTGCCTAAAATGTTTGCATCTACATGTTACCACTTAAGCATTTAAAACATTGT